>ML796259.1:406142-440752 GCA_009831015.1 Picea engelmannii | reverse complement strand
AAAAATTCACTTACATATCATGAAGAATGCATAATCAAACCCTAGTTGTAAACCATCCATGAGAGAAACACCATAAATGCCAAGAGAAGTCCTCCAAGAAGAGTTGCGCCTCACTTCCAACACCAAAAATACCAAGTAAAAGGATAAAAGATAGTCTCTCACAAGAGAGTGAGTTTTGTTATCTTCAAAATGAGGAGAAACGTCCTCTATTTATACCAATCCATGACCTTTGAATTAAACTTTAGGTCATTAAAACAGTCGGTAAGGTTGACTATAAAATTTACACTGTTTTTACATTTACTGCTAGAAAAATGTCATAATATGAGCAAAAAGAGGGACGTCAAGCCCTTCTGAGGGAGACGTTGGCCCTTTTTGGGAAAATCAAGCATTCAGAAGCTAGACGTTGGCCCTTCTAGGGATCCTCCAAGTTGTAACATGTGCCAAATAGCTCCATCACACTGCCACATGCTCAGGAATAACGTCCTGTCCATCAAGGGGCAAACGTTCCATCTGAAGTGGGTAATCCCCCCTAGGCCGGGCTCTGCCAAAGTGTCCTGGTGGAACATCCTTCTGTCTTTTTGTGCAAAGGCTCATCATAACGTTGTCCTATCTCTGCCAGCCCAACAACCATCTGATGGGATCTTCAACCCCATGGAGGTCCGAGCTAATCATATCCCCATGTGTACCGGTCCACTGGTACCTATCCACCGGGTATGGTCCTGCACATCAAAAACTTCGCCCTCCATGGGCTCATCAGTCCTCAGGATCATAGCAATGTCAATCATACTTCATCATTAAATTTATCAAATACATGCATAAAACCCCTAGCATATCCTTTAAGAGCTCAAAGACATTACACTGATCTACTATACAAAGTTGAAGAAACAAACAAAATAACCTATTGGGCCAGTATCCACAAGAAAAGGAAAGTTTCCACAGAAGATCATTCAAGCCATGTACATGAAGTGATATGGTCTAATCAGTGTCCAGTTATAGTGAAGACCAGGGGTAAGTATTGTCCATGGGTGCCTTTGTAGGAGGTGAGTTGTACCCATCATGGATGCACTTTTTCCAAGCCCCTTTATTGCCTTTATTCTTTATTTTTACTTCAATGTCTGACCAGAGGACACTGCCTTGGCGTGGTGACCAGAGCTGACAGTTTTAACCACTGGTATTTTCGCAGAAATGATAAGGCTGGCTCGTGATGAGACCCCCTTTCTCTTGGCCATGCAACCAAAGGTCATTGCCCTGGCGTGGTGACCAGATAATGGCAATGTCATACTGCTAGATACCTATGAACATAATGGGCCGGCTTGTGATGATACCTCCCATCCTCTTGGTTAGGTCTTGTTTTTTTTATTTTCTTCGGGTCCCTTTTGCTTCTTATGATGAAATAAAACAGTGTCATTGTTCTCTAGGGGTCATCTCTACAGAATACCAGATTTAGTTCCGACTACTGTTCTACCTAAAAGGTGTTGCAAGATATTATCTCATACTGATAAATTCAGCTTCTTCACAATCTATTTAAAATGGGAACAGAAGGACACTGTAACCACTATAGCTTCGCCCCAAGCACCTTCTATCCAACAGAATCAGGTCGACAAGGTTGTAGCAAAGTGAAAATATTCCTTCTGGACACCTTCCTCTCATGTATCATGACTTTTTGAATAGCCTCAGCCTCAACAGGTTCATGACAAACTTCCACAAACTGAGGAGCACGACATCTCCAGAAAGGCAAGCAACTCACCAAGATGTAGATTCAACAAACGTTTTTCCCTCTCCCCCGGGAAATCAACACAATGGAGACCATTTCTTCCTAAGGAGGGAGTAGTGATCTAGGTGGATATCGGTGGCCACCCACCTTTTTCGTCTGGCTCAAAATATTTTTCTGGCAAATTTGGCAATTTACTATTTTTAGTAGTTTTTAACTTCTGGGGCCATTTTGAGGGCCCAAATGAAGGTTTTTAGAGATCGAGGTTCTCAATGATATCTGAAGGCATGATTGAGCCTCCAAAATGAATCTCCTTGATTATACTTTTCCATCGAACTATCATATTCCTAAAACGGAGATCGTATGCAAAAGTTATGACCCTGGGATGTTGATGTACTAACTTACCCAAATGGGGCTCACATGACTTTTGGCGCTTCATCTCCTAGGGTTAGGTTTTTGGATGTCTAGGACTTTTGGCATTCCTATTTATTGTAAAAGGGCCTTCAAAGCCTCATTGTAATGATCTTCTTGCGAATGCGAGTAGCCGTCACATCTCTTATCAGAGATAAGTTGTCACCATTCTATCGAGTCTTTCACTCTGTATTTTACAGTCTCTGTACATTTATTTCATTAATAGAAATAATGTATTATTGTATATTTGTGTTTATGGTTGCATCTCTAATATATTTCTGTTATATTATTGAATATCTACGATATCTTTGTGCATTTCTTTATTATATCTATGATCTTATTTCGTGTCGAAAATAATCCAGATCAGTGGTAACAGAGCGGGCTGTTATTGGTCATTTTTTTCAGTGCATGTCCCCGACGAGGTCTGGGTATAGCAAGTTGGGTATCAAGCTTGTCTCTCTTGAGGATAGTCACTCTCGCACACCCAAGAAACCCTCAATGGTGGAAGGAAAGAAAAACGACGGAGCAGACAGTCCTATCAGTCTATTGCTTGAGCAAGCTCTCACGTGACAGAGGGACAAAATGATGGAGAATTTTTCCCACATCCTTCAACGTCTGCCGATAGCAATAGGTGCATCTTCATCAAGCGACCACTTTGGAGGAACCTCGCCTTTCATGGTACAATTTAATTTTGATATTCCTGTATTTGAAGGATAGATAGATGCATAAGCCCTAGACAAATGGTTAAATCTGCTAGAAGGTTATTTCTCTGTTCACAAATTTTCTGACAAAGAAAAGTTCACCTTCGCACTCCTTAAATATCTCCACCATGTAAAACATTGGTGGGAAAATTATTGGGAGCAGAGTTCCACAGAGGAGTCTGAAATATATGGGGCCGATCCCACTTGGGATATTTTTGTGGATGTGATAAAGGAACAATATTACCCTATTGGCAACTATGAGGACCAGTACATGAGATGGACCACAATGTGGCAAGAGAGGGACCAAGAAGTTCTAGAGTTCACCAATACCTTCCATACCTTGTGCACCAAGATGGGTATCAAAGAATCTGAATGACATTTGGTTCTAAAATACCATGGGGTTCTATACAGATACATCCAAACTGAAATGGATTTTCTAGACATCTCATCACTCGGTGCTGCCTATCGATATGTTGTTAAAATTGAGCAGAAATTTAAGCACCAAAACAAACGGGATTTTGGTTCTGCAAATCCACAACAACTAAAGTATGACAAAGAAGTCCCTAACAAATAGTCTCCCGAAAACCAATCCAAGCCACATGAAAAGAAGGGTCATGGGAAGAGAAAGAAGGACACCAGAAAATGGTGCGATTTCCCCAAAAGCCCCCCGACACAACACTGATGAATGTCGCTCAAAACAGTCATTGGTGGATGAGATCAAAGACAAAGAGCTGAGCCCTGATTCAGAATCTGATTCTGACAATACAAGAAAAGGATAGATCATTGGCGCAGACCCCACTGCTATCATCGCGACCGCAATAATTCAACCAGAAGAACCAACATATCCTGAATAGGGGGAGCACCTTTTTCATTCACATATGTGGTTGAAGGGGACCCTGCTGCACTTTATTTTTGATAGCGGAAGCTAGAAGAACCTCATCTTAGCAGAGGTCATCAAACAGTTGGGATTTTCGACAATACCACACCCACAACCATACAATATCAGGTGGCTTCGCAAAGGAATAGATCTTTGTGTCAGCCAACAATGTCGATTGTCATATGGCATCCAACCCTTCAAGGATGAGGTATTATGTGATGTTTCCCCACTAGATGTCTATGATATTCTCTTGGGCCAACCATATATGTGGAAGCGCCACGCTGTTTATGAGTCTCGACCCCGTAGTGTCATTGTTTCTCTAGAGGGTCATCTCTACAGAATACTAGAGGTAGTTCCGACTACTATTCCACCTTAAAAGTGCCGCAAGGTAGTATCTCATACTACAAAATTCATCTTCTTCACAATATATTCAAAATGGGAACAAAATGACACTACAACCACTACAGCTTCGCCCCAAGCACCTTCTATCCAACAAAAGCAGGTTGACAAGGTTGCAGCAAAGAGAAATGATTCCTTATGCACATCGTCCTCTCATGTAGCCCAACTTGTTGAACAGCCTCAGCCTCAATAGGTTCGCAACATACTTCCACAAATTGAGAAACGCGACATCTCCAGGAAGGCAAGTAGCTCACCAAGATGCAGATTCAGCAATTCAACTAGAAGAAAAAACAGATCCTGAAGAGGGGGAGCACCTTTTTCATTCACAGATGTGGGTGAAGGGGACCCCACTACATTTTATTGTTGATAGAGGAAGACAGAAGAACCTCATCTCAACAGAGGTCATCAAACAATTGGGATTGTCGACAACACCACACCCGAAGCCATACAACATTGGGTGGCTTCGCCAAGGACGAGATCTTCATGTTAGCCAACAATGTTGATTGTCATATGGCATCCAACCCTTCAAGGATGAGGTATTATGTGATGTTTCCCCACTAGATGTTTGTGATGTTCTCTTGGGAAAACCATATATGTGGAAGCGCCATGTTGTTTATGAGTCTCAACCCCGTAGTGTCATTGTTTCTCTAGGGGGTAATCTCTATAGAATACTAGAGGTAGTTTCGACTACTGCTCCATATGAAAAGTGCCACAAGGTAGTATCTCATAATGAAAAATTCAGCTTCTTCACAATCTATTCAATATGGGAACAGAAAGACACTGCAACCACTATAGCTTCACCCCAAGCACCTTCTATCCAACAGAAGCAGGTCAACAAGGTTGCAACAAAGAGAAAAGATTCCTTCTGCACACCATCCTCTCATGTAGCCTGACTTGTTGAACAGCCTCAACCTCAATAGGCTTGGAGGAACCTCACCTTTCAAGGTACAAGTTAATTTTGATATTCCTATATTTGAAGGATAGATAGATGCATAAGCCCTAGACAAATGGTTAAATCTACTAGAAGGTTATTTCTTTGTTCACAAATTTTCCGACAAAGAAAAGATCACCTTCGCACTCCTTAAAGCTCTTTGCCATGTCAAACATTGGTGGGAAACTTATTAGGAGCAGAGATCCACATAGGAGTCTGAAATATATGGGGTCGATCCCACTTGGTATTTTTTTGTGGATGCGATAAAGGAACAATATTAGCATATTGGCAACTATGAAGACCAGTACATGAGATGGACCACACTGTGGAAAGAGAGGGGCCAAGCAGTTCCAAAGTTCACCAATACCTTCCATACCTTGTGCACCAAGATGGGTATCAAAGACTCCAAATGACATTTGGGTCTGAAATACCCTGGGGATCTACGCAAATACATCCAAACTGAAATGGATTTTTTGGACATCTCATCACTCGGTGCTGCCTATCGATATGCTGTTAAAATTGAGCAGAAATTTAAGCACTAGAAAAAACAAGATTTTGGTTCTGCAAGTCCGTAACAACTAAAGTATGACAAAGAAGTCCCTAACAAACAATATCCCAAAAACCAATCCAAGCCACATGAAAAGAAGGGTCACGGGAAGACAATGAAGGACACTGGAAAATGGTGCGATTTCCACAAAATCCCCTAGAAAAACAACGATGAATGTCACTCAAAATAGTCATTGATGGCTGAGATCAAAGACAAGGAGTCGAACCCTGATTCATAATCTGATTCTTAAAATACTGGTAAAGGACAGATAATTGGCGCAGACCCCACTGCTATTGTCGCGACCACAACAATTCAACTAGAAGAACCAACAGATCCTGAAGCGGAGGAGTGCCTTTTTCATTCACAGACGTGGGTGAAGGGGACCCTGCTGCATTTTATTGTTGATAGTGGAAGCCAGAAGAACCGCATCTCAGCAGAGGTCGTCAAACAATTGGGATTGTCGTCAACACCACACCCGCAACCATACAACATCGGGTGGCTTCGCCAAGGACGAGATCCTTGTGTCAGCCAACAATTTCGATTGTCATATGGCATCCAACCCTTCAAGAATGAGGTATTATGTGATGTTTCCCCACTAGATGTCTGTGATGTTCTCTTGGTCCAACCATATACATGGAAGCGCCATGCTGTTTATGAGTCTCTACCCTGCAGTGTCATTGTTTCTCTAGGGGGTCATATCTACAAAATACCATAGGTAGTTCTGACTAGTGTTCCACCTAAAAAGTGCCGCAAGGTAGTATCTCATAATGAAAAATTCAACTTCTTCACAATATATTCAAAATTGGAACAAAAAGACACTACAACCACTACAACATCGCCCCAAGCACCTTCTATCCAACAGAAGCAGGTCGACAAGGTTGCAGGAAAGAGAAAAGATTCCTTCTGCAAACCCTCCTCTCATGTAGCCCAACTTGTTGAATAGCCTCAACCTCAATAGGTTCGTGACATACTTCCACAAAATGAGCAGCGCAACATCTCCAGAAAGGCAAGCGTCTCACCAAGATGCAGATAAAACAAACACTTTTCCCTCTCCCCCAGGAACTCAATGCAATGGAGACAATTGCTTTCTAAGGAGGTGACGCAGCCAATCCGTGAACCCGCAGGTCGAAAGGTCCATGTACACAAGATCTTTTCCCTTATGCTGGCCTAAAGAGATTTCGACAAATGCTCTTCTATTTCCCTTTCGGGAAATCTGCACCCACAACTAACTTCGAGAAATTCCCCCTTATACTTCGGGAGGTTGGACTTCACACCTTCACGAATCCAGTGGTCAAGAACCTTATCTCTCAATCTCCAAAAAACTGAAGCAGTCAACGCTTGACCTTTCCTCTTTCTCTTTCCGATTTCTCCTTATCATGATTTCGGTGGTCACGATGTCAAGCAACTTGTTCCTGTGATTCCCGAAGCCTGATTTACCGAAATTTCGATGTGCTCGCAAGGTTGACTTTTCAATGGCCTTTCACTCTGTCGAGACTTTGAACTTCGCGATATCGCGAATCCTAATGCAAAGAATTCGAAACTTCACCCCACGAAACCCTGAAATGGTCAACGGAATTTAACTTTCGTGTCGATAATGCACCACCTATCCACCTGCCAATTCTGTGGCCCACACAATCCTTTCGGCCTCTGGGACTTCGCGTTGCGTGATTTTGCGAGTCCCGTTGCCAAGATTTCGGGACTTCCACTTGCGAAAACCTGAAATAGAAGTTCACAGGTAAATCCAATGGCCCCTGTGGCTTGGATCTACATCTCTACTCCTCCTGAGATTAGAACCTTTAAATTAATCCCTGTAACTCCTCTGCTACTCTATGAGATCTAACGACTCACGGGACTTCACAAATTATCCATGGAGAATTCCAACCGTTCAATGTCTCCTTGACTATTCTTGTGAAATGAGCTAAGTATTCTTCCACGAAACTTGTCCACCCGCGGCACAAACTTACGACCCCTTCTCAATACTTCTAGGCACAGACTTCCCTGTGCTTCCCTTCAACAATTTCGAGGGCCTTATCCTTCCTAAGCTTTCTCACAACTCCAAGTCTTAAAGAAGACTCCTGCACACACTCCTTGCGGAAAATTCCTTGATTACTCCAAGGAATTGGAACCCGTCGACTCTGTGCACTCCTGCAGCAGCAGTCTCTCAATACTTCATTCAAGTTACCAAACCTGAACCTCTACTCGGCCTCCACACACCTTGCACAGCTCTGGCGCCCAACTACACTTCTGAGGGAATGAGAACAAAAGCTATATCTCCGTAGATTTCAGAGACGAACCTCTGAACACTTTGTTGACGCACTCCTTGCAGACAATTCAATTGCACTCCTTGCAGGAACTCTTGCTCAGATAGAGAAACAATTGAAACTCATTTCTCTTACTCTCTCTCTCTCTCAGATTTCAAACATTCAATAAGAAATCATTCATACATAGCATAAAAGCAATTGCATGGCAGAAAGAGTAAAACATCCATGGGCATAACATTCAAAAATGCATACACAGAGAATATATGAACACCATGAGTCTGAATCAAAGCTTTCTTGTATTAATTCAGAACTTCTGTACATGGAGTTCAGCTACATAGCTCTCTTCTTCTCTTCTTCTATATACAATATTACAATGAGGGTGTCTATATCCCGTTTCCCTCTCTCATTCTAAACTGTCTAATCTAGAATTAAATTCTATCTACTTGCATTAACTACCATAAATGTCTTCTACCTGCTTAGGACGAGAGCGGATCGCTCAAGGTCCATTTACATTTTTACAAGTGTGCCTCCACTCGATGGTTTCATTAAATGTTTCAAGATATTTCAAAATTTGCGTTGGGTGTTTTTCCAGCTGTCTGTTGTCTCCGCGCTGGCTCGCTTGAGATGCTCCTGCATCATACTCCCTGGCTTGAAAATTTCCATGGGCTCCTGTCCATGAGCTCGCGTATGGTGTGTCCATGCCTCTAGACCTCTGCTTCATTCTCCTAGCTAGCATCTTCAACTGGATGGCCCTTCCACTTGACCAAATATTCAAAGTATTGTTTGCGCCTGGTTTTCTTGCTCACTCTTTTGTCCAGTATGCACTCCATCTGAGGCTTTTCTGCAAATGGCATCTACTTTATCCACTGGAATTATGGTTGTTCATTTCCTGTCCCTATTTCCTCAGCTTTATATGGGTACAAATCTGAGATATTGAATATCAGAGAAATTCCGATCCCATCGAGTAATTTAATCTCGTAAGCATTCGCCCCAAATTTCTTTAAGACCTTACATGGTCCGATTTTCTTCATCTTCAGTTTATTATATGTTCCTCTCGGGAACGTTTCCTTCCTCAAATGTGACAGAACCAAATCACCAACCTCAAAATGAATTTGTCTCCTGTGTTGATCTGCTCTGCACTTATATTCCTGGCTCAAACTTTGCAATCGATCCTTCACCTGGCTGTGAAGTTCCTTCATCGCCTCTGCGAAATCTTCTGCACTAGCGCTCCTAAT
Organism: Picea engelmannii; assembly: GCA_009831015.1. Classification (NCBI taxonomy): domain Eukaryota; kingdom Viridiplantae; phylum Streptophyta; class Pinopsida; order Pinales; family Pinaceae; genus Picea; species Picea engelmannii. Next base: position 431,679 of record ML796259.1, on the reverse strand, counting down.
CGTAGTCTGTTATGAATCCCTCAACTCAGAAATTCCTCTTGGCTGCATGCCATAGATAACCTGAAATGAAATTTTTCCCTGTGCTTCTGTTAACTGAGTCGTTATAAGCAAACTCTGTCGGTGGTAATATGTTGTCCCACTGGCTGTGGTGTTCTGTCACTAGGCTTCTCAGCAAGTCTCCTAGACTTCTGTTCACCACTTCTATTTTTCCATCCATCTGAGGATGATAATCTGAACTAAATGACAAGTTGGTTCCCAGATTCTTCCATAAGGTCCTCCAGAAGTGTCCTACGAACTTGGTGTCTCGATCCGAAACTATGCTCCTTAGTAAGCCGTGAAGTCAAATAACTTCTTTGAAAAATAAATTCGCAATGTGAGTTGCGTCACTGGTCTTCTAACATGGAATGAAGTGTGCCATCTTGGAAAATCTATCCACCACCACAAATATTGAGTCAAAACCTCTTTGTGTTCTTAGCAACCCCAATATGAAATCCATGCTGATTGCATCCCACGACCTCTCAGGTATGGGAAGTGGTTGATAAAATACTGCATTTTGTTTCCTTCCCTTCGAATTCTGGCAAATTCTACATTTTTCCATGAATATCTTGACATATGCTCGCTTTCCTGTCCAAAAATATGACTCATTCAACTTTGCGAACATCTTGTCGTGACCAAAGTGTTCTGCTAATCCTCCACTGTGTTTCTCCTTCAGCAAATTATCCCTCATGGAACATTTTGGAATGCAAAGCTGGTTACCTTTAAACAGTAATCCTTCCTGGATCATGTATTCTATCCATTGGCTTCTATCCCTGAGAATTGGATTCTCAGTTGCTTCGTACACCTCCTTAAAATCCGGATCATCTCTATACATCTCCCTGAGGTCATCAAAACCCAGTGTTTTAACTCTGAACTCCTGCAATAGAAAACACTTCCTACTCAAAGCATCAGGGACTTTTTTAGCAGTACCAGAAATATGTTTAATCACAAAAGTGAAATTCTGCATATATTCAACCCATTTAACATGTCTCTGATTCAACTTTTCTTGTTGAGTCACAAACTGCAATGCACGATGCACGATTTCTATTAATGAAATAAATGTACAGAGACTGTAAAATACAGAGTGAAAGACTCGATAGAATGCTGGCAGCTTATCTTTGAGAAGAGATGTGACGACTACTCGCATTCGCAAGAAGATCATTACAATGAGGCTCAAAAGGAATTTTTACAATAAACAGGAATGCCAAAATTCCTAGACATCCAAAAACCTAACCCTAGGAGATGAAGCGCCAAAAGTCATGTGGGCCCCGTTTGGGTAAGTTAGTACATCAACTTCCCGGGGTCGTAACTTTTGCATACAATCTCCGTTTTAGGCATATGATAGCTCCTTAGAAATTTATCATTGAGGAGATTCATTTTGGGGGCTCAATCATGCCTTTGGCTATAATTGAGAACCTCAAACTCGAAAAACCTTCATTTGGGCCCTCAAAATGGCCGCGGAAGTTAAAAACTGCTAAAAATAGTAAATTGCCAAATTTGCCAGAAACCTGTTTTGAGCCAGTCGAAAAAGGTGGGTGGCCATCAATATCCACCTGGATCAATCCTCCCTCCTTAGGAAGCAATGATCTACATTGCGTTGAGTTCCCGGGGGAGATGGAAAAGCATTTGCTGAATCTACATCTTGGTGAGCTGCTTGCTTTTCTGGAGATGTCGCACTGCTCAGTTTGTGGAAGTCTGTCACGAACTTGTTGAGGCTGAGGTTTTTAGAAAAGTCAGGTTACATGAGAGGACGATGTGCATAAGGAATCTTTTCTCTTTGTTGCAACCTTGTTGACCTGCTTCTGTTGGATAGAAGGTGCTTGGGGTGAAGTTGAAGTGGTTGCAGTGTCCTTCTGTTCCCATTTTGAACAAATTGTGAAGAAGCTGAATTTTGTAGTATGAGATGCTACCTTGCGAGACTTTTTATGTGGAATTGTAGTCGAAACTGTTAGCGTCGGAAGTCACTCCTGGATTGAAGTAGGATCAGAGCCCGACACCCATCAATTTTATGTCACGATTTGTTTGTAGAGGTTGATCAAATGGAAAGAAACTCATAATCATATCGTTATAACTCAGAAAAGTGGGCTGGAACAGTAGTGACATATGAGGTCTTGACCTAACATAAGCTAGTAATAATGATAGTGGTGAGTAAGTGGAGGGAAAGAGAGGGGAAATAAAGTCTTCTCTGGACATCTGGTCTTCCAATATTCTTCACAAAGAGGAAAAGTCTCGGATATGAGATCCTCTCAGAGCCGAATAAACTTCAAAATGAACCTAAAAAAGATTGAAGAACTGATATAATCAAACCTACATTATATAGCTATGCAACACCTGACTGGATCATCCATGCCCGGGCTTTAAGATTCAGAGGGAAAAAGGAAAAGAAGAAGTTGACTGCCATTAAACAAGAAGTCTCAATTATTCTTCTATAACCATAGAGCCAGAGGCTGGATTAAAGCTTTACAATCGGGAGCTGTGCTCTACCATCGATGCTTACAAAAATACAAAACTAAGTACATATACTCCTAAACTTTTGCCCAGCAGAGGCATCTCAAGACTTTCAAGGTGCGACATCTCCTCAGTCAAATCTGGCCTGAACTCCTTTGTCAGAAATCACCTTAACTTTGCATGGCCTTTGCAGGGGGGGTAGCTGAAACATTAAAGGCTAAAACAATGTGTGAAAACTCCTCTGGTCAGATGAGAACTTGGCATGGCTTCTTTGGAGAAAAATAGCATACAAGACCATCTCGAGCAGACTGCCTGCTGGAATCTCCATGCTTTGCATTTAATGAGTGAGCCAAGGTTTCAACTACCTCCATCCACCTTCATTAATTTTTAGCAAGGACCAAGATCGAGGTCGAGCTGAAATGGTCTCTGGAGATTGTGGTGATCCCTTCTGTAGCTAAACACGGTGCTTCGGCCCTTTGCACAGTTCTTTCTATCATCCCTAGGTGACCATGGGCTGTGACCCTATGCCTATCTTCAAAGGCGCTTTTGGCATTTCGAGCTTCAGGGATTTGAAATGTAGCGAAAGGATGAGACCCTCTATTCTCTCGAAGTCCCGGTAGCCGAAATGACAAAATGGCTTGATCGTGCGCCACGTGTCCCATTGGATGGAAAACCTAGATCAACACTTGAATGAATGTGGGACCACCTCTGGCCTGGACCATTTTGGCATTTCGGGCTTCGGGGATTTGAAATGCAGCGAAAGGATGAGACCCTCTGTTCTCTCAAAGTCCCAGTAGCCAAAATGATGAAATGGCTTGATCATGTGCCACATGTCCCATTGGATGGACGACCTATATCAACACTTGAATGAATGTTGGACTGCCTCTGGCCTGGACCCTTTCGGCATTTCGAGCTTCAAGGATTTGAAATGAAACGAAAGGATGAGACCCTCTATTCTCTTGAAGTTCCGGTAGCAGAAATGTCGAAATGCTTTGATCGTGCACCACGTGTCCCATTGGATGGATGACTTAGATCAACACTTGAATGAATGTGGGATCGCCTCTGGCCTGGACCCTTTCGGTGTTTCGGGCTTCGAGGATTTGAAATGCAGTGAAAGGATGAGACCCTTTATTCTCTCGAATTCCCGGTAGCCGAAATGCCGAAATGGATTGATCATGCGCCACACATCCCATTGGATGGATGGCCTAGATAAACACTTGAATGAATGTGGGACCACCTCTAGCCTGGACCCTTTTGGTGTTTCAGGCTTCGAGGATTTGAAATGCAGCGAAAGGATGAGACCCTCTGTTCTCTCAAAGTCTCGGTAGCCGAAACGCCGAAATGGCGTGATCGTGCACCACATGTCCCATTGGATGGATGGCCTAGATCAACACTTGAATGAATGTGGGATTGCCTCTGGCCTGGACCCTTTCAGCGTTTCGGGCTTTGGGGATTTGAAATGCAATGAAAGGATGAGACCCTCTGTTCTCTCAAAGTCTCGGTAGCCAAAATGCCGAAATGGCTTGATTGTGTGTGATTTTGGCCATAGGAGATGAGCTCAGGCACTTGACCATGTGCAACTCAATGGTCCAAACTTACTCGATGGTCGTTGATCTGCCCCATCTGTGGATCTTCGTCGTTGAAAGACAAAGTGCCCGCTCACTTGATTTTAAGCCCGAAATGGGCTTCTTTTGTGGGCTGCGCTCAACGCTCATGGCTGCGGCCTTGAATAAAACACACTCGACCTGTTTTCAAATCCAACCTCTATGCATTTACACCAGGGGCCCGAAACCAGAAGAAAACGCCAACTGGCAAGAATTTGTGCTAACATTAGGCTCCATGGGGGATAGAGTCATCCCTGCGATGGTCTAAGAACTCATTTGCAACTTTAGTGCCTTGTTGTTGGGCTATGGAGTCGTCTATTAAGCCGAAAATAAATAAGTAAACAACTAAAAGGACAATATTTATAAAACGAGGAGCCGCCTATGGCTCAAACAAAACATCTTTTCAGGAAATGCCCATTTACTGGGCCATTAAATACTTCCTCACCCCCCAAATCCTGCAACCTATAAGTGTTATTTGAGAATACTTCAGTGATCCTGAAGGGCCCGATCCAGAGGGTGTCAAACTTGCTGTGTTTTTCCCTATCCTCCCTGGGTGCATCCCACTTAAGTACCAAATCCCCGAGCTCGAATTCCTTCTTCGTGACCTTCCTGTCAAAATCCTGCTTGAACTTCTGCTGATGACTATGGGTCACGTCCATCACCTGTTCCCTGATCTGTTGCACCTCCACTATTTGATGAATCCTTCTGACCATATGATCTGGCTCTCCTTCAAGAGCCTAGAAGAATTTCGTTGCAGGTAATGCGAGTTGAGTGGGAAAAATAGCCTCCGTCCCATAAACCAGTTGAAAAGGTGAGGTGCCCAGGGACTTTTTTGTTGTCACTTGATCGACCCATAGAGCGAATTTGAGCTTTAAATCCCAGGCCCTCTTATTGTCTTCCAACAATATTTTGATGAGATTGATTAGGCTTTTATTGGAAGACTCTGCCAGTCCATTTCCTTGAGGATAATAGGGGGTGGAGTGAATGAGTGAAATTTTGAACTATTCACAGAACTGAATCAGAGGCTCAGACTTGAAAGAAGCAGCATTATCAGTGACAATTCTGCTGGGACAACCAAATATGGCTATGATATCCTCCAGGAAGCTGGTAATAACCTTGTGAGAAGCACTCCTGGTGGGGGCCGCTTCTATCCACTTAGTGAAATAGTCTGTCGTAGTCAGGATCCATCTGTGCTGGCCACTTGAAGGAGGATGAATCTCCCCAATGAAGTCCAACCCCCATTGTTGAAAAGGTGTTGAAGCTACCACAAGATTTAGTGGCAATGAGTTGAGCTGCTGCTTTCCTGAGAACCTTTGGCATTTGATACAAGCTCTAATTTCTCTGCAGATATTAGTAAACAAGGTGGGCTAGTAGTACCCAACCCTAAGAATTTTTTGAGCCATGGTCTTCCAAAAATGATGCCCTCCACAAAGGCTACCATGGAACTCAAACATAACTTTCTGGGCTTCCTGTGGGCTCAGACACCTCAACAACACCCCTAGGGGGTCTCTCGAGTACAAGAATTGGTCAATGAGGAAATACCTTATTGTATTGAGCTTTAAATCTCTTGCCTTACTTTTACCCATTCCATCAGGAGGCTTCAATTCTTGCAGAAAGTACAAAATGTCTCGGTACCAAGTGCATTCTGCTAGTGATGAGCCGTCGTGAGAGATTTTGCTGGATGACTCAACTAGCTGATTTTCTGAGCAAGTATTTATGAAGCTAACGCCCAAAGCCCTGCAATTGGATTCAACCAACAACTTGGCTAAACCATTCCCTTTAACCAGCTTGGTGGGATTTATCTCTAGGTCAAACTCCAAAATCTCGGCGATCCATTTACCTCTTCTTCCATCTACGTCAGGCTGTATAAGGATATCTTTCACAGATGCTGAGGGCACATATGCAGTCACTTTTGAGTGCAAGACATAGACTCTGAAATATTTGAGAGATTTTACTAAGGCATAAGCTTGTTTCTCCATGATTTCATACATGATCTCCACATTTCTTAATGCCTTGCTGAAGAAAGAAATGGGATGCTCTCGACCTTCCTCGTTTTTCTGCAACAAGACCGTTGCTACTGTATCAAAAGAGGCAAAAAAAAAAAATTAGAAAATCCTTGGAATAGTTAGGACTGATAAGCACAGGTGCCTCAGTCAATGCCCTTTTTATTTGGATGAAATATTCCTTGGGCTTAGCAGTCCATTTTACTTCATTTCCTTTCCTGAGCATGGTTGTGATGTGTTTCACCAATTCAACAAAATTTGAGACGAATCTCCTCAGAAAATTAATCTTCCCCAAAAAGGCCTGAACTTCCTTCCTAGATCTAGGAAGTGACAGTGTCTGAATTGCCTCTACCCTGTTGGGATCAATCTTCACTCCCTCTGCTGATATTATATGGCCTAACAACTTACCCTCCTTCATAGAAAAAACAAACTTCTTAGGATTTAAAGAAAGGCCAAACTTCCAGTATTTCAAGAAAACCTTCCTTAGGTGACAACAATGCTCCATATCAGACCTGGAGAAGACTGTGATATCATCCAAATAGATCACCACAAATTGGTATTTCTCTCCTATGAAGGCCATATCCATAGCTCGTTGAAAATTCACTCCTGCGTTCATAAGTCCAAATGGCATCTTGGCATACATGAATGTCCCCTAGGGAGTGGTGAAGGCTGTCTTCTCTCTGTCCTTGGGCATGACTGCTATCTGATTATACCCAGAGAAGCCATCAACCATGGATATCCTGGATGCACCAGTTACCTTCTGCAATATGTGTTCCATGTTAGGCAAGGGATAGTTGTCTTTCTTTGAGCTCCGGTTCAGGTTCCTGAAGTCAACACATAGCCTGATTTCGCCACTTTTCTTCCTTAACGGGACAAAATTGGCCACCCACTCAGAATATCTCAAGGGAACAATGATTTGGGCATCTAACAACTTCCTTAATTCTCTCTCCATGACATGCAACAACATGGGATTTATCTGTCTTAACTTCTTCCTAAATGGTTTAGCCTCCTCCTTTAGTGGGATCTTGTGTTCAATGATAGATGTGTCATATGTCTTGAGGTCTTCATAAGTCCATGCGAACACAACAGAAAATTCTCTTAATATCTTAGTATATTCGGCTCTCTATTCTTTGGTTATGCTGCTTGACAACCTGGAAAATTTAGGCTCCTCTTGTGTGCCAATGTTACACTCAGTTGAATTGACATATTCATTCGAAACTTCACCCCTTACTACCACATCGTTACCATCGAACAATCTTTCTAACGGGACTAGTCCCTTCGGAATGTGATTGCTAGGAAGCTGAATAATCTGGTGATTAGCAATTTTATTTAAAAATACCTCAGGGAAAGGGTCACCTTCAAGGTCAGGGTCTTGATCAATGTGAAACACAAAAAATTCGTCGACAGCCTGCAGAAAATTCTTTCTTTCCAGATCGTCTTCGAATACCTTCCAATGTTTGACATTTTTCAGTACAGATGGCCTATATTTTATCTCAACATCATATTTTCTCTTAGGTGGCAGAGGGATCCTGAACAGACTCGCCGAAACGGCTAAGGAATTGGCCAAAGCATTTTTCTCCCTTGGAATAAAAGAGATGTTGAAAGCTGAGAAAGAATTGTCAATCAAGTCCCACACCTCATTTCTATAGCTCCTGAGCCGAGGATGCTTGGCCCGATAAGCATTTATGACTTGCTGAATAATCAGCTCAGCATCTCCTAACACCGCTATCTCCTCTATCCCCATCTCCTTTGCAGCCCTTAAACCCATAACCAGAGCTTTGTATTCTGCCACATTATTGGTGGCTTCAAATTCTAGCTTGAATGACAGGTACATGGTTTCCTGACAAGGTGACACCAACACCACTCCCGCGCCGACGCCTTCGATGGAAGAAGCCCCGTCGAAAAACATCTTCCAAACAGAGGTGGTTGGAGGAGGCATATTGTGATTAAAATGGGGTTGCCTTATGACTTGAAAAGGGGCTTCAAGAGCATCAGTGAGCTGCAACAAACTAGATCCCAAATCAGTGTCTAGTGCAAAGATAGGGTGATTGGTGGGGTTTGCCTCATCACTAACAATGTAGGCCAGCTGGGCCTCTCTGTAAAACCTCCTGTATTCCCCTCCAAAGAATGGAATGGTATCATATGTGAGATCCATTTGTAATGTTCCTCCAATCTTTTTAATTCAAGATCTTGATAATAGCATGCCAAACTTGGGAGGAACATCAGCTACTACAATGTCCATGACCACACTTTTCATTAGTAGCTAAAACAAAGAGACGACCAAGTCTTTGATGACTCCGAGGCATTGCACCCTCCTTGAATCGAAAGAGTATAAATCATGGTAAGCCTTTGTCACCTCCGGTCCCAATTCTTCCATGACTATTTTGGGCATAAGGTTGTGGGAAGCCCCTAAATCCATGAGGCAATTATGCAACACTTTATCATGTATGTTCAGGGATGTGTAGAAGGGAGGGGATGAATCATCTCTGTCTTCTACCATGGGACCTAATACAACTACTAAATTTTCATCTTGAAGGTCTATTGAGTCTGTGGAAGGCTGGGGGGGCTCAGATTGTAACAGCTTAGAGAGGGACCTTTTGAAATCTTCATTTTTAACTAGTTCTGAGAGGGGTACATGAATTCTGATCTTCTGAATCTCATGCTCAAAACTAAAAGAGGAGAGGGGCTTAGGAGGTTCCCTTACCTCAGAAAAAGGCTCTTTGGCTACTGACAAAGTATTCTGAGATTTCTTTTCTTTAGTAGTTGTCACAACAACTTTAGCAGGCCTTTCTGCTATAAGGGGTTGATCCTGGCTATCAAAAGTATCATCTTTCATTTTTGACCAGAGATGGTATCTGTTAGGGGCATTGTTGGCCTTCTCCCCTTTACCCAACTCATTGATTTGTATGCTCATAAGGGATTCTTCATATGCATATTGAGTCAAATGGGGAAAAGGGGAGGTGTCTTCAATGCAGTGAGTTTCGGGGTCGAGTTCTTCTATCTCCTCTCCTTCCTCATGAGCAACTATGCTGTTTTGGAAAGGGGTCTAAATCCTCTGATCATCTCTGTCTCTGCTCCTTTTTTCCCTTGAGGAGGCCTGTGGCACATTGTTACCAGGCCTCCTAAAACCTCTAATATCAGTATTCTGGGGATTTCTGTACATGGGCTTCCCCTCTAACTCCCACCTTTCCATCCTAGCCGAAAGAGATTTCAGCACTTTAGTTACCTCATCCGTCTAAGGAGGAAGGGGAGAGGAATGGGATGAGGAGGCTTCAACTCTCCTCCTGGGAATGTCTTTGTCAGCCTTACTCCTGAGTCGGTCAACAACCAATATATTAGACTCTACTTCTACTACCGCGTCCTGTATGTGCGCCAGAGTGGTGGCTCTCCTTTCCCTCAACAAGAGGCAGAAATTGGGATCAAAAGAGCTAGCATAAGTGATTTTCACAGAGGCTTCTGAGGGCTTAATCTCAATGGGGATTTTATTGTACCTTTTTGTTAAATCTTTTGGAGAAGTCAGAAACAGACTCTCCTTCCTTTCTCTTCAAAGACCCAAACTCTGTCATGTAATACATGAAGTCCTTTTTGTCTCCCCACTGTCTCAAAAAGGCATTATCCAAAGCCTCAATCCCCTTAGTAGATCCAGGAGGCAAGGCCCTAAACCATTTTCTAGCCTCACCCTCAAGGCTATCGACAAAAATCCTCATCCACACATCTGCATGCATGATGACATGGTCGTCTGTAAAGCTGTAAAAGGCTTCAAGGTGTTCTTCTGCAGTTATGTCCCCCTCGCCTATAAAATTGGGCAGCTTCTTGAGGTAGCCATCTGCTTGAAGGGCGTTGAGAGGCTGGGGTAGAAAAAGGGGAGCATACCCGGTGGCTATAATAGCCTCCATTCTGGTCATGGGGGGATTTTCTCCTACCATAGGGATATTAGGTGGAGGAGAACTTAGAGGGGAAGGAGCTTGAACTGGGGATACTGGAAATAGGCTTACAGGGGTAAGGGAAGTGACAAGGGTTTCTCCCTCTAGTCCAAAACTAGGAGGAGACAACTCGGCAGGAACACTTCCGAAATTCAGGAAATGAGAGGTTTCAGAAAAAGGTCTGTTGCGAAGCTGAGGAGAAGAAAAAAGAGTTTCTATAGAAGGAGATGGAAAAATACCTGGTTTGGCGGTGGAAGTTTCTCCTTGGGAGGCCTTTCCTCTTCTCAAATTCACCTGCAGCTCAGCTTCAGGCATAACTAGAGTTAGTTGTAGATGGGACCACGTGTGTCTACCTCTGAAAGCCACAATTAAAAAGGTAGGTTCGCCACAGTGGAGTTGTCACAATGGAGTCACTAGGTGCACAGTAACAATCTTCAAAGGCTCTGATGCCTGATGCACCTTCAAAATCAGAGGCTCGATGTCATTTAATCTTGGAGAAAATTTTCAACTTTGTCCCTGGAAACAACGCCATAAATGTTAGCATTAGAAGTCACTCCTGGATTGCAGCAGGAGCAGAGCCCGACACCCATCAATTTTGTGTCACGATTTGTTTGTAGAGGTTGATCAAATGGAAAGAAACTCATAATCATATCGTTATAACTCAGAAAACTAGGCTGTAATAGCAGTGACATATGAGGTCTTGACCTAACTTAAGCCAATAATAATTATAGTGGTGAGTAAGTGGAGGGAAAGAGAGGGGAAATAAAGTCTGCTCTGGACATCTAGTCTTCCAGCAGTCTTCACAAAGAGGAAAAGTCTCGGATATGAGATCCTCTTAGAGCCAAATAAACTTCAAAATGAACCTTAAAAAGATTGAAGAATTGATATAATCAAACCTACATTATATAGCTATGAAACACCCAACTGGATCATCCATGCCTGAGCTTTCAGATTCAGAGGGAAAAAGGTAAAGAAGAAGTTGGCTGCCATTAAACAAGAAGTTTCAACTTTTCTTCTATAACCAGAGAACCAGAGGCTGTATTAAAGCTTTACAATCGAGAGTTGTTCTCTACCATCGATGCTTACAAAAATACAAAACTAAGTACATATACTCCTAAACTTTCACCCAGCAGAGGCGTCTTAGGACTTTCAAGGTGTGGTGTCTCCTCAGTCAAATCTGGCTTGAACTCCTTTGTCAGACGTCACCTTAACTTTGCATGGCCTTTGCAGGGGGGGTAGCTAAAACATTAAAGGCTAAAATAGCGTGTGCAGACTCCTCTGGTTAGACGAGAACTCTGCATGGCTTCTTTGGAGAAAACCGACATACAGGACCATCTCGGGCAGATTGCCTACTGAAACCTCCATGCTTTGCATTTAATGAGTGACCCGAGGTTTCAACTACCTCCATCCACCCTCATTAATTTTTAGCAAGAAGCAAGATCGGGGTTGAGATGAACTGGTCTCTCGAGAACGCGGTGATCCCTTCTACAGCTAAACCCGGTGCTTCGTCCCTTTGCACAGTTCTTTCTATCACCCCCAGGTGACCACGGGCTATGACCCTGTGCCTATCTTCAAAGGCACTTTCGGCGTTTCGGGCTTCGGGGATTTGAAATGTAGCGAAAGGATGAGACCCTTTGTTCTCTCGAAGTCCTGGTAGCCGAAATGACGAAATGGCTTGATCGTGTGCCATGTGTCCCATTAGATGGATGACCTAGATCAACACTTGAATGAGTGTGGGACTGCCTCTGGCCTGTACCCTTTCGGTGTTTCGGGCTTCAGGAATTTGAAATGCAGCGAAAGGATGAGACCCTCTATTCTCTCGAAGTCTCGGTAGCTGAAATGCCGAAATGGATTGATCGTGCGCCATGCATCCCATTGGATGGACGACCTAGATCAACACTTGAATGAATGTGGGACCACCTCTGGCCTAGACCCTTTCAGCATTTCAGGCTTCAGGGATTTGAAATGCAGCGAAAGGATGAGACCCTCTGTTCTTTCGAAGTCTCGGTAGCCGAAATGTCGAAATGGCTTGATCGTGCGCCATCCGTCCCATTGGATGGACGACCTAGATCAACACTTGAATGAATGTGGGACCGCCTCTGGCCTCGACCCTTTTGGCATTTTGGGCTTTGGGTATTTGAAATGTAGAGAAAGGATGAGACCCTCTATTCTCTCAAAGTCTCGGTAGCCAAAATGCCAAAATGGCTTGATCATGTGCCACGTGTCCCATTGGATGGATGACCTATATCAACACTTGAATGAATGTGGGACCGCCTCTGGCCTGGACCCTTTCGGCATTTCGGGCTTTGGGGATTTGAAATGCAGTGAAAGGATGAGACCCTTTGTTCTCTCGAAGTCCCGGTAGCCAAAATGTCGAAATGGCTTGATTGTGCACCACACGTCCCATTGGATGGATGACCTAGATCAACACTTGAATGAATGTGGGACCGCCTCTGTCCTGGACCCTTTCGGTGTTTTGCGCTTCAAGGATTTGAAATGCAGCGAAAGGATGAGACCCTCTGTTCTCTCAAAGTCCTCGTAACCGAAATGCCAAAATGGCTTGATCGTGCATGATTTTGGCCATAGGAGATGAGCTCAGACACTTGACCACGTGCAATTCAGTGGCCCAAACTTACCCGATGGCCGTCGATCTGCCCCATCTCTGGATCTTTGCCATTGAAAGACAAAGTGCTCGCTCGCTTGATGTTAAGCCCGAAATGGGCTTCTTCTGTGGGCTGCACTCGGCGCTCATGGCTATGGCCTTTGAATAAAACACACTCGACCAATTTTCAAATCCCACCTCTATGAATTTACCCCAGGAGCCCAAAACCGGAAGAAAATGCCAACTGGCAAGAATTTGTGCAAACAGGAAATACCTTTGGTATTCTGTAGAGATGAGCCCCTAGAGAAACAATGACACTGTGGGGTCGAGACTCATAAACAACATGGTGCTTCCACATATATGGTTGGCCCAAGAGAACATCATAGACATATAGGGGGGAAACATCACATAATACCTCATCCTTGAAGGGTTGGATGGCATATGACAATTGACATTGTTGGCTGACACGAAGATCACGTCCTTGGTGAAGCCACTCGATGTTGTATGGCTGCGGCTGTGGTGTTGTCGACAATCCCAACTATTTGACGACCTCTGCTGAGATGAGGTTCTTATGTCTTCCGCTATCAACAATAAAATACAGTGGGGTCCCCTTCACCCACAGTTGTGAATGAAAAAGGTGCTCCCCCTCTTTAGCATCTGTAGGTTCTTCTAGTTGAATTGTTGTGGTCGTGACAATAACAATGGAGTCTATGCCAATGATCTTTCCTTTACCAGTATTTTTAGAATCAGATTCTAAATCAGGGTTTGGCTCCTTGTCTTTGATCTCGGCCACCAATGACTATTTTGAGCGACATTCATCAGATTTGTGCCAGGGGATTTTGTGGAAATCGCACCATTTTCTAGTGTCCTTCTTTGTCTTCCCGTGACCCTTATTTTCATGTGGCTTGGACTAGTTTTCAGGAGACTGTTTGTTAGGGATGTCTTTGTCATACTTTGGTTGTTGCAGATTTGCAGAACTAAAATCCCGTTTGTTCTGGTGCTTAAATTTCTGCTCGATTTTAACATCATATCGATACGCAGCACCGAGTGATGAGATGTCTAGAAAATCCATTTCAGTTTGGATGTATCTGTGTAGAGCCCCACAGTATTTCAGAACCAAATGTCATTCATAGTCTTTGATACCCAACTTGGTGTGCAAGGTATGGAAGGTATTGGTTAACTTTGGAACTTCTTGGCCACTCTCTTGCCGCAGTGTGGTCCATCTCATGTACTGGTCCTCATAGTTGCCAATAGGGTAATATTGTTCCTTTACCGCATCCACAAAAAAATCCCAAGTGGGATCGGCCCCATATATTTCAGAATCCTCTGTGGAACTCTGCTCCTAGTACGTTTCCCACTAATGTTTGACATGGGAGAGAGCTTTGAGGAGTGTGAAGGTGATATTTTCTTTGTCGAAAAATTTGTGAACAGAGAAATAACCTTCTAGCAGATTTAACCATTTGTCTAGGGCTTCTGCATCTATCTATCCTTCAAATATAGGAATATAAAAATTAACTTGTACCTTGAAAGGTGAGGTGCCTCCAAAGTGGCCGCTTGATGAAGATGCACCTGTTGCTATCGATAGGCGTTGAAGGATGTGGGAAAAATTCTCCATCATTTTGTCCTTCTGTCGCGTGAGAGCTTGCTCAAGCAACAAACTGATAGGATCGTCTGCTTAGTCGTTTTTATTTTCTTTCACCATTGAGGGTTTCTTGGGTGTGAAAGAGAGACTGTCCTCAAGAGAGACAAGCTCGAGACCCAACTTGCTATACTCAGACCTCATAGGGGACATGCACTGAAAAAAACGACCAAGAACAGCCTGCTCTGATACCACTGATCCGGATTATTTTCGGCACGAAATGAGATTGGAGATATAATAAAGAAATGCACAGATATATTGCAGATATTCAATAATATAACATAAATATATCAGAGATGCAACCATAAACACAGATATATAATAATACACAATTTCTATTCATGAAATAAATTTACAGAGACTGTAAAATACAGAGTGAAAGACTCGATAGAATGGTGGCAACTTATCTCGGAAAAGAGATGTGATGGCTACTCACATTCACAAGAAGATCATTACAATGAGGCTTTGAAGGCCTTTTCTCAATAAACAAGAATGCCAAAATTCCTAGACATCCAAAAACCTAACCCTAGGAGATGAAGTGCCAAAAGTCATGTGGGCCCCGTTTGGGTAAGTTAGTACATCAACTTCCTGGGGTCATAACTTTTGCATACGATCTCTGTTTTAGGCACATGATAGCTCATTGGAAAGGTATCATCGAGGAGATTCATTTTGGGGGATCAGTAATTCCTTTGACTATCAATGAGAACCTATATCTTGAAAAACCTTCATTTGGGCCCTCAAAATGGCCCCGGAAGTTAAAAACTGCTAAAAATAGTAAATTGCCAAATTTGCCAGAAAACTGTTTTGAGCTAGTTGGAAAAGGTGGGTGGCCACCGATATCCACCTGGATCAATCCTCCCTCCTTATAAGGAAATGGTCTCCATTGCATTGAGTTCCTGGGGGATATGGAAAAGCGTTTGTTGAATCTACATCTTGGTGAGCTGCTTGCCTTTCTAGAGATGTCGCGCTGCTCAGTTTGTGGAAGTCTGCCATGAACCTATTGAGGCTGAAGTTATTCAACAAGTCGGGATTCATGAGAGGATTATTTGTAGAAGGAATATTTTCTATTTGTTGCAACCTTGTTGACCTGCTTCTGTTGTATAGAAGGTGCTTGGGGCAAAGCTGTAGTGGTTGCAGTGTTCTTCTGTTCCCATTTTGAACAGATTGGGAAGAAGCTGAATTTTGCAGTATGAGATACTACCTTGCGGCACCTTTTAGGTGGAACAGTAGTCGAAACTACCTCTAGTATTCTATATAGATGACCCCATAGAGAAACAATTACACTGTGCAGTCGAGACTCATAAACATCATGGTGCTTCCACATATATGGTTGGCCCAAGAGAACATCACAGACATCTAGTGAGAAAACATCACATAATACCTCATCCTTGAAGGGTTGGATGCCATATGACAATCGACATTGCTGGCTGACATGAAGATCTCATCCTTAGCGAAGCCACCTGATGTTTTATGGCTAAGGGTGTGGTGTTGTTGACAATCCCAACTGTTTGACAACCTCTGTTGAGATGAGGTTCTTCTGGCTTCCTCTTTCAACATTAAATGCAGTGGGGTCCCCTTCACCCACATATGTGAATGAAAAAGGATCTCCCCCTCTTCAGGATCTGTTGGTTCTTCTAGTTTAATTGTTGTGGTCGCGACAATAGCAGTGGGGTTTGCACCAATGATCTGTCCTTTACCAGTATTTTCAAAATCAGATTCTGAATAAAGGTTCGTCTCCTTGTCTTTGATCTCAACCACCAATGACTATTTTGAGCGACATTCATCGGTGTTGTGCCAGGAGATTTTGTGGAAATCGCACCATTTTTCGGTGTCCTTCTTTGTCTTCCCGTGACCCTTCTTTTCATGTGGCTTGGACTAGTTTTCGAGAGACTGTTTGTTAGGGACGTCTTTGTCATACTTTGGTTGTTGCGGATTTGCAGAACCAAAATCCCATTTGTTTAGGTGCTTAAATTTCTATTCAATTTTAATAACATATCGATAGGCAACACCGAGTGATGAGATGTCCATAAAATCCATTTCAGTTTGGATGTATCTCTGTAGAGCCCCACGGTATTTTAGAACCAAATGTCATTAAGAGTCTTTGATACCCATCTTGGTGCGCAAGGTATGGAAGGTATTGGTGAACTCCGAAACTGCTTGGCCTCTCTCTTGCCACAGTGTGGTCCATCTCATGTATTGGTCCTCATAGTTGCCAATAGGGTAATATTGTTCCTTTACCGCATCCACAAAAAATTCCCAAGTGGGATCGACCCCATATATTTCAGACTCCTATGTGGAACTCTGCTCCCAATAAGTTTCCCACCAATGTTTGACATGGGGGGGAGCTTGAAGGAGTGCGAAGGTGATCTTTTCTTTGTCAAAAAATTTATGAACAAAGAAATAACCTTCTAGAAGATTTAACCATTTGTCTAGGGCTTCTGCATCTATCTATCCTTCAAATAAAGGAATATCAAAATTAACTTGTACCTTGAAAGGTGAGGTGCCTCCAAAGTGGCCTCTTGATGAAGATGCGCTTGTTTCTATCGGTAGGCATTGAAGGATGTGGGAAAAATTCTTCATCATTTCATCCCTCTGTCGCGTGAGATCTTGCTCAAGCAACAGACTGAAAGGATCGTCTGCTCCATCGTTTTTATATTCTTCCGCCATTGAGGGTTTCCTAGGTGTGTGAGAGACTTTCCTCAAGAGATACAAGCTCGAGACCCAACTTGCTATACTCAGACCTCGTCGAGGACATGCACTGAAAAAAATGACCAAGAACAACCTGCTTTGATACCACTGATCCAGATTATTTCCAACACGAAATGAGGATGGATATATAATAAAGAAATGCATAGAGATATCACATATATTCAATAATATAACAAAAATATATCAGATATGCAACCATAAACACAAATATATAGTAATACACGATTTCTATTAATGAAATACATGTACAGAGACTGTAAAATACAGAGTGAAAGACTCGATAAAATGGTGGAAGCTTATCTCCGAGAAGAGATGTGACGGTTACTCGCATTCTCAAGAACATCATTACAATGAGGCTCTGGAGGCCTTTTTTCAATAAACAGGAATTCAAAAAGTTATAGACATCCAAAAACCTAACCCTAGGATATGAAGCACCAAAAGTCATGTGGGCCCCGTTTGGGTAAGATAGTACATCAACTTCCCGGGGTCGTAACTTTTGCATACGATCTCCGTTTTAGGCGTATGATAGCTCGTTGGAAAGGTATCATCACGAAGATTCATTTTGAGGGATCAATAATTCTTTCAGATATGATTGAGAACCTCTATCTCAAAAAACCTTCATATGGGCCCTCAAAATGGTCCCGGAAGTTAAAAACTGCTAAAACTAGTAAATTGTCAAATTTGCCAGAAAACCGTTTAGAGCCAGTTGGAAAAGGTGGCTAGCCACCGATATCCACCTATATCAATCCTACCTCCTTAGAAAGCAATTGTATCCATTTCTTTGATTTCCCGGGGGAGAGGGAAAATCATTTGTTGATTCTGCATCTTGGTGAGCTACTTGCCTTTCTGGAGATGTCGCGCTGCTCAGTTTGTGCAAGTCTGTCACAAACCTGTTGAGGCTGAGGCTATTCAAAAATTCAGGATACATGAGAGGATGATGTGTAGAAGGAATATTTTCTCTTTTCTGCAAACTTGTCGAGCTGCGTCTGTTGGATAGAAGGTGCTTGGGGTGAAGCTATAGTTGTTGCAGTGTTCTTATGTTCCCATTTTGAACAGATTGTGAAGAAGATGAATTTTGTAGTATGAGATACTACCTTGCGAAACATTTTAGGTGGAACAGTAGCTTGGTGCACAAGGTATGGATGGTATTGGTGAACTCTGGAACTACTTGGCCCCTCTCTTGCCGCAGTGTGGTCCATCTCATGTACTTGTCCTCATAGTTGCCAATAGGATAATATTGTTCATTTACCACATCCACAAAAAAATCCCAAGTGCGATCGACCCCATATATTTCAGACTCCTTTGTGGAAATCTACTCCCAATACATTTCCCACCAATTTTTGACATGGGGGATAACTTTAAGGAGGGAAAAGGTGATTTTTTCTTTGTCAAAAAATTTGTGAATAGAGAAATAACCTTCTAGCAAATTTAACCATTTGTCTAGGGCTTCTGCATCTATCTGTCCTTAAAATACAAGAATATCAAAATTAATTTATAACTTGAAAGGTGAGTTTCCTCCAAATTGGCCTCTTGATGAATATGCACCTGTTGCTATTAGCAGGCGTTGAAGGATGTGGGAAAAATTCTCCATCATTTCATCCCTCTGTCGCCTGAGAGCTTGCTCAAGCAACAGACTGATAGGATCGTCTGCTCCATCGTTTTTCTTTTCTTCCACCATTGAGGGTTTCTTGGGTGTGCAAGAGTGAATTTCCTCAATATAGATAAGATCAAGACCCAACTTTCTATACTCAGACCTCGTCAGGGACATGCACTGAAAAAACGACCAAGAATAGCATGCTCTGATACCACTGATCCAGATTATTTTCGGCATGAAATGAGATCGGAGATTTAATAAAGAAATGCACAGAGATATCACATATATTCAATAATATAACAAAAATATATCAGAGATGCAACCATAAACACATATATACAGTAATACACAATTTCTATTCATGAAATAAATGTACAGAGATTGTAAAATACAGAGTGAAAGACTCGATAGAATGGTGGCAACTTATCTATGAGAAGAGATGTGACGGCTACTCGCATTCATAAGAAGATCATTACAATGAGGCTCTGAAGGAATTTTTACAATAAATAGGAATTCCAAAAGTCCTAGACATCCAAAAACCTAACCCTAGGAGATGAAGTGCCAAAAGTCATGTGGGCCCCATTTGGGTAAGTTAGTACATCAACTTCCCGAGGTCGTAACTTTTGCATACGATCTTCGTTTTAGGCGTATGATAGCTCATTGGAAAGGTATCATCGAGGATATTCATTTTTGGTGCTCAATAATGCCTCTGGATATCATTGAGAACCTCGATCATGAAAAAAATTCATTTGGGCCCTCAAAATGGCCCCAGAAGTTAAAAACTGCTAAAAATAGTAAATTGCCAAATTTGCCAGAAAACTATTTTGAGCCAGTTGGAAAAGGTGGGTGGCCACTGATATCCACCTAGATCAATCCTCCCTCCTTAGGAAGCAATGGTATCCATTGCGTTGAGTTCCCGAGGGAGAGGGAAAAGCGTTTGCTGAATCTGCATCTTGGTGAGCTGCTTGCCTTTCTGGAGATGTCACGCTACTCGATTTGTGGAACTCTGTCACGAACCTATTGATGTTGAGGCTATTAAACAAGTTGAATACATGAGAGGACAATTTGCAGAAGGAATCTTTTCACTTTGCTGCAACCTTGTCGACCTGCTTCTGTTGAATAGAAGGTGCTTGGGGCGAAGCTGTAGTGGTTGCAGTGTCCTTCTGTTTCCATTTTGAACAGATTGTGAAGAATCTGAATTTTGCAGTATGAGATACTACCTTGCGACACTTTTTAGGTGGAATAGTAGTCAAAAATACCTCTAGTTTTCTGTAAAGATGACCCTCTAGAGAAACAATGACACAGTGGGGTCGAGACTAATAAAAAACGAGGTGCTTCCACATATATGGTTGGCCCAAGAGAACATCACAGAAATATAGTGGGGAAACATCACATAATAACTCATCTTTGAAGGGTTGGCCGCCATATGATAATTGACATTGTGGGATGACACAAAGATCTCGTCCTTGGCGAGGCCACCCAATGTTGTATGGCTGCGGGTGTGGTGTTGTTGACAATCCCAACTGTTTGATGACCTCTGCTGAGATGAGGTTCTTCTGTCTTCCGCTATCAACAATAAAATGCAGTGGGGTCCCCTTCACCCACATCTGTGAATGAAAAAGGTGCTCCCCCTCTTCAGGATCTATTGGTTCTTCTGGATGAATTGCTACGGTCGTGACAATAGCAGTGGGGTTTGTGCCAATGATCTATCCTTTACCATTATTTTCAAAATCAAATTATGAATCAGGGTTGGGCTCCTTGTCTTTGATCTTGGCCACCAATGACTGTTTTGAGCGACATTCATCGGTGTTGTGTCAGGGGATTTTGTGGAAATCGCACCATTTTCCGGTGTCCTTCTTTGTCTTTATGTGACCCTTCTTTTCATGTGGCTTGGACTAGTTTTTGAGATACTGTTTGTTAGGGACGTCTTTGTTATACTTTGAGTGTTGTGGATTTACAAAACTAAAATCCCATTTGTTCTGGAGCTTAAATTTCTGCTCGATTTTAACAGCATATCGATAGGCAGAACTGAGTGATGAGATGTCCAGAAAATCCATTTCAGTTTGGATGTATCTGTGTAGAGCCCCATGGTATTTCAGAACCAAATGGCATTCAGAGTCCTTGATACCCATCTTGGTGCACAAGGTATGGAAGGTATTGGTGAACTTTAGAACTGCTTGGCCCCTCTCTTGCCATGGTGTGGTCCATCTCATGTACTGGTCCTCATAGTTGCCAATACGGTAATATTTTTCCTTTACCGCATCCACAAAAAATCCCAAGTGGGATCGACCCCATATATTTTAGACTCCTATGTGGAACTCTAGTCCCAATAAGCTTCCCACCAATGTTTGACATGGGGGAGAGCTTTAAGGAGTGTGAAGGTGATGTTTTCTTTGTTGGGAAATTTGTGAACATAGAAATAACCATCTAGTAGATTTAACCATTTGTCTAAGGCTTCTGCATCTATCTGTCCTTCAAATACAGGAATATCAAAACTAACTTGTACCTTGAAAGGCGAGGTGCCTCCAAAGTTGTCGCTTGATAAAAATGCGCCTGTTGCTATCGACAGGCGTTGAAGGATGTGGGAAAAATTCTCCATCATTTCATCCCTCTGTTGCGTGAGAGCTTGCTCAAGCAACAGACTGATAGGATCGTCTGCTCCGTTGTTTTTATTTTCTTCTACCATTGAGGGTTTCTTGGGTGTGAAAGAGCGACTGTCCTCAAGAGAGACAAACTCGAGACCCAAATTGCTATACTTAGACCTCGTTGGGGACATGCACTGAAAAAAAATGACCAAGAACAACCTGCTCTGATACCAGTGATCCAGATTATTTTCGGCATGAAATGAGATCAGAGATATAATAAAGAAATGCACAAAGATATTGTAGATATTCAATAATGGGTAAAATCATGAAGATGGGTAACACTTTCGTGACAACCGAGTCTCCAAAATTCCTAGCGGCAATTTTTCGGCCGAAAAAATGTTGCTAGGAATTTTTTCGGCCGAATATTTGCACGTCAAATTTAATGGCGCCCTTGAAATTCTTGTACAATGTTTTTTGTATGAATTATTTTCCTGTGGTAAGCATATTTTGGCCGAAAGACTTTTCGGCCAAAACGTTAGGTTTTGGCTGAAAGAATATTTTGGCCGAAAACTTGAAAATGGGACTGTTTGTAGGAAACTGCAAATTCTCTCCATCTTACTTCATCTTTGGAGGTAGAGGACTCCTACAAATACTCATAATTTAGCTTCAGAATTGATACCAACATTTTTAAAATTGAATCTACTTTCATTGGGTATAATTTGTTTTCATTTTCATTGTTTTATCTAATTTTATTTAATTTTATAAAAAAATCACTGCATAATATTTTTAGGTGAGATTATGATTCAGTGAAATGAAAAATCCATATCTCTAAAAATACAAAGTGGAAAATTATGGAAAATTTATATTCATAATCCTTAAACTGTTCTCTTCAAAAGGGTATTTTTATATTTTAATTTTAAGTAAAAATTAAGATAGATACATGGTGGAGGAAAACATGTGTTTAAAATCTGTAACTTTTTCAGATTGGTCAACTTCAAAAAATGATAGAAATTATAATATTCATCCATTAGATTCAAAACTATAGTCATCACAAAATAGAGTCTCTGTAGATTGTTGCAGTATATTTCATTTGTCAAAAACAAAAGTTTAATAATGGATACATTGTTGTGGGAAAAACTAACTCATTATCTTTCCCTTCATTTTTAAGGAACATAATATCAAACAATTGCCAAATTGACATATCAAATCCCAATAAAAAAAATTATAAAACAGTCAGTAGAAAGATAACAAAATTCTTCACAAGTTTTTTTTTTTACAATAAAGTACAATTCTAAATAAAAAAAATACTTTTGTTTACAGGAAGTTGAAGAACCTGTTAAAATTAAAAAAAAAAAATTGTCATAAAACAAGCAAAAGTGTTACCCATCTTCATGATTTTACCCTAATATAACAGAAATATATCAGAGATGCAACCATAACACATATATACAGTAATACACTATTTCTATTAATGAAATAAATGTACAGAGACAGTAAAATACAGAGTGAAAGACTCGATAGAATGGTGGCATCTTATCTCTGAGAAGAGATGTGACGGCTACTTGCATTCACAAGAAGATCATTACAATGAGGCTTTGAAGGCCTTTTTACAATAAACAGGAATGCCAAAAGTCCTAGACATCCAAAAACCTAACCCTAGGAGATGAAGCACCAAAAGTCATGTGGGCCTCGTTTGGGTAAGTTAGTACATCAACTTCCCGGGGTCGTAACTTTTGCATACGATCTCTGTTTAGGGCGTATGATAGATCGTTGGAAAGGTATCATTGAGGAGATTCATTTTGGGGGGCTTAATCATGAATTTGGCTATCATTTAGAACCTCTATCTTGAAAAACCTTCATTTGGGTCCTAAAAATGGCCCTGGAAGTTAAAAACTGCTAAAAATAGTAAATTGCCAAATTTGTGAGAAAATTGTTTTGAGCCAATCAGAAAAGGTGGGTGGCCACCGATATCCACCTGGATCAATCCTCCCTCCTTAGGAAGCAATGGTCTCCATGATCCGAAATCAGATTCAGAAGCCTAACAGGGCATGAAAAATGCTCAAAAATGAAAGTGCTCGGAATCCGATGAAACCAAAAGCATTACGTCTGTCTCGTCTTCCTGATTCCGGTGGTATATTTACTTTGTCAAATGGAGTCCGTATGAAGAAGATATCGCATTCTGTCCACCAAGCCAAACAGGCAAAATTTTTGGATGCTAACTGTACCTGTCTGTACAGTCCGTATAGGACACGTGTCAATCCGTACAGGACACGTGGCAGGTCTGTACAGGACATGTGGCGTGACCGTACATGTGACACATGGCAGCCTCAGGCAGTGACACGTGTCAGGAAGATTTGGCGTTTTTGGTGTACGGCTGGACCAATCCCGAGGTGACACGTGTCACCACTGAAAGGGTGACACGTGGCATGGGTGACGTCAGCAGATGACGTGGCATGATGACTGGACCGTATGGCAAGCTGACGTGGTAGATGATGTGGGCGAATCAACGATGGACATGCGGCATATCCTGGTTGGTAGACGTGGGTGAATCATCGGTCGAAACGTGGCATGCATCAGTTGGATGTAAGGGTGCCACGTGGCCCAGTCACGGGCTGCCACGTGGCACCCCAGTTTTAGTCAATGAGGGCTATGTCAAAAGTTTTTGGGGCCCGGGGGATTCGAACCCCGGACCTCCCCACTGCCAGTGCCTTTGCAACAACACTCCGACCAGCAGACCACTCGTTATGTCTTATTATACATGCGAGATTTATTATATTTAAATTTGCATTTTGTGTATAATGGCGGGGGATGGGGCCGGGGCTTAGCCCCGACCCCGAGTCCATACATTGTAATGTTGTGCGTGTATTTATGCGCGGGGTTTTAAAACAATAAACCCATGGTTTTATTATGTAATAGCCACGGTCCAATGATTTCCATGTGACCACAGTTGGAGCACCAAAGAGGGGGGTTGGGGCCAGCGCTAGCCCAAAGGGCTAAGCGCTTGGCCATATTAACCACCATGTGACCTAGAAAGAGGGCGCGTGTGCCAACGAAGGGGGCTAAGCCCTATATAACTATAATATATAGTTTTAAAGTGGGTTATAACCATATTTTGGGTTTTAACTATTCATTAAACCTATTTTTAATGTAATTAACTCATTTTTGGGAGTTATTAGACATTTTTAGAGCCTAAATTCGTGGAGGAAGTTGGAGATGGATAACCAACTTCCCAACTATTTAACCAAGGCCATTTTGAGGCCATGGGGACAGCTTTTGAGAGAATTCAGAGCAGATATGCTGAGGAGAAGCCAAGTCCAAGTCAGTTTGAGGCAGAGCAGTCGTTGAGGAGGAGATGTTGTCGGACCATTTCTGAGAGCTCCGGACGTCCGTTTCGAGTGCCGTTTTTTGTGCATGGTTCTAGAGATATGGGCGAACATGACCAGATCAGTATTGAAGCCCTTCGACATTGAAAAGATGTACTATTGAGCTTTCGAACAGAAATAAAGAAGCCTCCCCCACAGAGAAAAGGCCCGGAGACGTAGGCAAAGTTGTGCCGAACTCCGTTATCAACCTGTGTATTATGGTTTGTTGTTTTTCATTGCGTTTCAGATCTGCATATATGTAGATGGCTGTATAATTCCTTCTCTTTTCTCATTCTTTCATTAAGTTTATCAATGGTTAATTAATGCATGCAAATAAAAACTCAACCATAAGTCATTCGAAAAATCCTGACGGATCAAGTGGTATCAGAGCTAGTTGACGTTTGGATTTGAGTTTTGCATGTTAACCAGGGAAAATCTATAGCGTGGTGAAGGTGAGATTGTTGCAGAGAATCCATTAATTGGATTGAGAAAAAGAGCTTCTCACAGCGAGAAAATGGCATCTACAGGAGGACTTTCTCAAGATGAGAAGGAGTTCAGAGATTCGGTGTTTGCCATGGCTGAGATGGTGAAGGTGTTGTATGAAGACTACTTGGAACGAAAGAGCACGGTTCAAGTGAAATCTTCAAAGAACAACAAATGAAAAGAAGCATTGAAGGAAGTGCCTTCTACATTTTTTTCAGACAACATATCTGAGGTATGCAGTGAAGGTTTCTCATCAAATTTTCCTCATTCTCATCAAGTTGGTTTTGGTGCATTCGAGAAACACACAAAAGGGGTAGGTTTGAGAATACTAACCAAGATGGTTTATGAAGAAGGAAAGGGCCTTGGATGTAGAGGTCAAGGCATTGTGAATCCTATTGAGGTTGGAGAAAGGCCTCGATACTTAGGATTGGGATATGGCAAAGGGGACCTTGGAGAGTCTTCCAAGATAGGTTCCAAATCTTCGGAAGCAAGTAATGCTTCAAATGGCCAACTTAAGACATTGCAGGAATACTTCACAAAAGGAAATGG
>ML796259.1:392945-406074 GCA_009831015.1 Picea engelmannii | reverse complement strand
TTGCAGGAATACTTCACAAAAGGAAATGGCGCATCACTTCAGGACTATGGTAGTGAATGCAAGTTGTCTCCAAAGAAAAGTGAAGATCAACATGGAAGGTATAATGGTCATGTTTCTATTAATTCTCCTTTTGATTATAACAAGCATAATCAAGTAAACCGAAACTTGTGGAAACTTTATCCATGTACTTATTGTCATTCCCCTAAGAATTGTGTTGCCAAGTGTTGGAAGAGACAAACTTTGTACAGGAAACCTATGTCAACCAGGAAGGAAACACGACGTAAAGGCTCAATTCCACAACGGAAGAAAGAGAAGGGGAAGCAGGTCTGGATGCCAAAAACTCGTTGTACATTTTGCAACAAGAGTGGAAATCAAAAGGCTAGTTGTTGGAAGCTTAATCCAGAGCTTTGTCCAAAGAAGGGCAAGAGGATTTTGCATGTACCCATGAAGGAGGAAGGATTACCAACGAAGCAAGAAGAGCATCGTGAAGGAAAGAGACCAGTCACTTGGTTCTGCTAGAAGTGGATGTCTCAGCTTCAGTGTATTTTGCTTCCATTAATGTAATCATCTTTCAGAGACAAAGAGAAAGACAGGTGGCCTATCCCGAGCTTGTTGTATGATCAGTAACCTTTTGGGGACCAAAAGGTCTTATTGTTTGGAGGTGTGATCCGAAATCAGATTCAGAAGCCTGACAGGGCATGAAAAATGCTCAAAAATGAAAGTGCTCGGAATCTGACGAAACCAACACCATTGCGTCTGTCTCGTCTCCCTAATTCCGGTGGTATATTTACTTTGTCAAACGGAGTCCGTATGAAGAAGATATCACATTCTGTCCGCCAAGCCAAACAGGCAAAATTTTTGGATGCTGACTGTACATGTCCATACAGTCCGTACAGGACACATGTCAATCCGTACAGGACACGTGGTAGGTCCGTATAGGATACGTGGCGTGACCGTACAAGTGACACGTGGCAGCCTCAGGCAGTGACACGTGTCAGGCAGATTTGGCATTTTTGGTGTACGGCTGGACCAATCTTGAGGTGACACGTGTCACCACTGAAAGGGTGACACGTGGCACGGGTGACGTCAGCAGCTGACGTGGCATGATGACTGGACCGTACGGCGAGCTGACTTGGCAGATGACGTGGGAAAATCAACGATGGACACGCGGCATATCCTGGTTGGTAGATGTGGGCGAATCATCGGTCGACACGTGGCATGCATCGGTTGGATGTAAGGGTGCCACGTGGCCCAATCACGGGCTACCACGTGGCACCCCGGTTTTAGTCAATGAGGGCTATGTCAAAAGTTTTTGGGGCCCGGGGGATTCGAACCCCGGACCTCCCCACTTCCAGTGCCTTCGCAACAACACTCTAACCAGTAGACCACCCGTTATGTATTATTATACATGCGAGATTTATTATATTTAAATTTGCATTTTGTGTATAATGGCGGGGGGTGGGGCCGGGGCTTAGCCCCGACCCCGAGTCCATACATTGTAATGTTGCGCGTGTATTTATGCGCGGGGTTTTAAAACAATAAACCCATGGTTTTATTATGTAATAGCCACGGTCCAATGATTTCCATGTGACCACAGTTGGAGTGCCAAAGAGGGGGGTTGGGGCCAGCGCTAGCCCAAAGGGCTAAGTGCTTGGCCATATTAACCACCATGTGACCTAGAAAGAGGGCGCGCGTGCCAACGAAGGGGGATAAGCCCTATATAACTATAATATATAGTTTTAAAGTGGGTTATAACCATATTTTGGGTTTTAACTATTCATTAAACCTATTTTTAATGTAATTAACTCATTTTTGGGAGTTATTAGACATTTTTAGAGCCTAAATTCGTGGAGGAAGTTGGAGATGGATAACCAACTTCCCAACTATTTAACCAAGGCCATTTTGAGGCCATGGGGACAAATTTTGAGAGCATTCAGAGCAGAGATGCTGAGGAGAAGCCAAGTCCAAGCCAGTTTGAGGCAGAGCAGCCGTTGAGGAGGAGATGTTGTCGGACCATTTCTGAGAGCTCCGGACGTCCGTTTCGAGTGTCGTTTTTTGTGCATGGTTCTAGAGATCTGGGCGAACATGAACAGATCAGTCTTGAAGCCCTTCAGCATTGAAAAGATGTACTATTGAGCTTTCGAACAGAAATAAATAAGCCTCCCCCACAGAGAAAAGGCCCGGAGACGTAGGCAAAGTTGTGCCGAACTCCGTTATCAACCTGTGTATTATGGTTTGCTGTTTTTCATTGCATTTCAGATCTGCATATATGTAGATGGTTGTATAATTCCTTTTCTTTTCTCGTTCTTTCATTAAGTTTCTCAATGGTTAATTAATGCATGCAAATAAAAACTCAACCATAAGTCATTTGAAAAATCCCGACGGATCACTCCATTGCGTTGAATTCCCGGGGGAGAGGGAAAAGCGTTTGTTGAATCTGCATCTTGGTGAGCTTCTTTCCTTTCTGGAGATGTCACGCTGCTCAGTTTGTAGAAGTCCATCACAAACCTGTTGAGGCCGAGGCTGTTCAATAAGTCAGGATACATGAGAGGACGGTGTGAAAAATGAATCTTTTCTCTTTGATGCAACCTTGTGGACCTGCTTCTGTTGGATAGAAGGTGCTTGGGGCGAAGTTGTACTGGTTGCAGTGTCCTTCTGTTCCCATTTTGAACAGATTGTGAAGAAGCTGAATTTTGCAGTATGAGATACTACCTTGTAGCACTTTTTAGGTGGAACAGTAGTCGGAACTACCTTTGGTATTCTGTAGAGATGAACCCCTAGAGAAACAATGACACTGCGGGGTCGAGACTCATAAACAGCGTGGCGCTTCCACATATATGGTTGGCCTAAGAGAACATCACAGACATATAGTGGGGCAACATCACATAATACCTCATTCTTGAAGGGTTGGATTCCATATGACAATTGACATTGCTGGCTGACACGAAGATCTCTTCCTTGGCGAAGCCACCCGATGTTGTATGGCTGCAGGTGTGGTGTTTTCGACAATCCCAACTGGTTGACGACCTTTGATAAGATGAGGTTCTTCTGGATTTTGCTATCAACAATAAAATGCATCCGGGTCCCCTTCACCCACAACTATGAATGAAAAAGGCGCTCCCCTTCTTCAGGATCTGTTGGTTCTTCTTTTTGAATTGTTGTGGTCGCAAAAATAGAAGTGGGGTCTACGCCAATGATCTGTCCTTTACCTGTATTTTATGAATCAGATTCTGAATCAGGGTTTGGCTCCTTGTCTTTGATCTCGGCCTATTGAAATAATTTAACTGCAAAGAGTATTCTTATTATTATTGATATATTATTCATAGGATCAATCCCCATTGAGGATTGATCATGTCGGTTATTGTAATAGGACCAAATCCCCTTTTGTGGATTGGTCAAAAGACAATTGTAATAGGCAGAATAAGAAGTCATCCCCAACATATATTAAAGAAGACTAGAAATATAATAAAGGTTGGTTTACCCACCCAGTTTGAGAAGTCAGCCTTGCCAGTGAAGAGACACTTCACACGTGCCAGACTTGTATAAATAAAGGAGGCTAGTGCCTCACTTAGACACAACTCACTTGCTAAGTTTGAAAGACAAGTTCAAATTTGATACCGAAGAAGAAGGAGAGAGAGAGTAGCACATATCTAGGAGAGGACTTTTTGTATTAGCATAAAATATCTCTTGGCATTGTATTGGCTATTTATATTAAGGAAGTTTTGTTGGGTTTTCTTCCCCTAGAGGGTTTCACAGGATAAATGTTGTGTCTCTTGTGATTGTGTATTTCTTAGTGATCTTGGATTATGCTATTTTTATCTAGTGAAATGCAAACATCTATAATAATGGATTAAACATTAACATGGTATCAGAGCCAAGCTGAAGGAAGCATATTTCACAAATTAAAAACATCATTGTTACCGTACATGAAAATTAGGGCTTTTTATTGGTGAAGCTTTTCAACCCCGAAACCATCTAGAAAAAGTGCACCCTCCCCTAAGGATCACTTTGGCACTCTCAGCACACCTTTTCAGTGGCTGGATCTCCTGAAAAGTGAAACCCTAGTTTCACAAAGAACCAGAAGTACCAGAAAACCAGGGTACCAGAAGTATCAAAAGTACCAGAGTACCAGAAGTACCAAAAAACCAGAAGCACCAATCCAGAAATCCACAGATCAAGTTTGGAGGAGAAAAAGTTGTATTTTCTCAAATCCAAACACACTAGGCTACTCGCCTCAACCAAGTGCACCTCCTGGTAAGTTCAATTTTTTATTTTGAGCACTTTCATTTTTCGGTCATTTTCCTAGCTCCAGGTAAATATGTCCGCAAGCATTAAGCTTGTTGACAAGTTAGAAGGAGTGGAAAACTTCCGTGCTTGGAAGTATAGGATTGGCCTCATTCTTTAAGAGAATGAGCTAGCAATATTCATCAAAGACGAAGTACCGGAACCCGACAATGTTGCAGAAAAGGCAAAGCATCAAAAGGACACAATAAAGGCAAAAAGAATCATTGCAGATTCAATCAAAGACCATCTGATTCCTTATGTGTCATCTAAGAAGACCTCGAAATAAATGTTTGATGCCTTGACCAGACTATATGAAGGGAATAACATAAACCGAAATATGAATCTTAGAACTCAACTAAAGAATACAAGGATGCAGAAAGGAGAAATGATTCAGGAATACTTCTCCAGAATCTAAGAATTTAAAGAACAATTAAAAGCTATTGGAGATACCATAGATGAAGACAAACTCATAATGACGACCCTAAATGGTCTCACAAGACCTTGGGATGCTTTCATCCAGACGATATGTTCCATAAAGGAGAAACTGAAGTTTGACAGTCTATGGGAAGAATGCATCCAAGAAGAAACAAGAGTAATGAATCAGGAAGCGTTACTAGCAAGGGATGATGATCAAGCCCTATCTACTCACACCAAAGGAGGAAGGAAGAAACCCTACTTCCATAAGGAGACTCATAAAGAGCCTCAAAAATCAAATAAATTCAATCATAAAGAATCTCATCCAAGGAGATTTCAGAAGAAACGACAATGAAAGAAAAGAGACTACTCATCTATACAATGCTATCATTGTGACAAGATGGGACACATTGCAAAGTTTTTTCCAGTCAGACGAGAAGAATAGAAGAGAAAACAAAAGAGGCTCCATGCCCATGTAGTCGAAGATGAAGAGCCACCCGCAAAGATGATAAGACAGGAGATCAAAGACCATGTGTTGATCTCGTCCCTCTCAGGATCTGTAACACCTGGAGAGGACACTTGGCTCATTGATAGTGGTGCATCCAAGAACATGAAATGACAAAGAAACATTCTCTCTTGTATCTCAGAGAAGAATTTTTCTCAGAAAGTGACACTTGGAGATGATTACCAATATCCCATCAAGGGAGTGGGAGAATCAAACCATAAACTGAATTCAGGGAATTCACTAAAAATGAAGGACGTACTATATGTACCAGGCTTGAAGAAGAACCTACTCTCCATTTCAGCTTTATAAAATAAAGGCTTCAGAGTTGCCTTTATAGATGGAGAAGTTCTTATGTGGTATAAGGGAGAAACTTTAAATGAAGAAATCATCATTGGCAATGAAGAAAATGGTTTGTATAAATTAAAGGATCACTCAGAGGATGCTATGACCCACACCATTGAACTCATGTGAACTTTGGCATAAAATATTGGCCCACATCAACTACAAGGTGCTACCATACATATGCAAAGTAGTCACATGTTTACCAGAACTCAAAGGTGACCATAAAGGTGTATGAAATGGATGTGCACAAGGGAAGAATATCAAGAACCCTTTTCCGAAGAGGGACAACAAGACAGAAGGAGTCCTAGAACTCATCCATTCAGATGTGTGTGGCCCAATTCCATCATCCTCCATTAGTGGGTATGTATATTATGTATCATTCATTGATTATTACTCTTGTAAAACCTGGATATATTCCTTGAAGACTAAAGATGAAGTGTTCAGTAAGTTCAAGGAATTCAAAGCCTTGA
This sequence comes from Picea engelmannii, assembly GCA_009831015.1. Taxonomy (NCBI): domain Eukaryota; kingdom Viridiplantae; phylum Streptophyta; class Pinopsida; order Pinales; family Pinaceae; genus Picea; species Picea engelmannii. The sequence continues at coordinate 400,059 of ML796259.1, read as the reverse complement.
TAGAGAGCCTTTCCGAAAGAAAGATCAAGATACTAAGGTTAGATAATGGAGGAGAATATACCTCAAAAGAGTTTTTGAACTTCTGCAAAGATGTTGGAATCAAGAGGGAACTCACTACTCCCTATAATCCCCAACAAAATGGTGTAGTTGAACGGAAGAACAAAACCATACTGGAAGCTGTGAAGACTATGATCATTGATCAAGATCTTCCTATGTGCTTATGGGCAGAAGCAACAATGGTAGTTGTTTATGTGCAGAACCAATTATCCCATAGTGCACTTGGGCTCAAGATACCAGAAGAGATGTTGACCAGAAAGAAGCTAAAGGTAAGCCATCTCAAAATATTTGGTTGTCCAGTATTTATTCATATACCTAAAGAAAAGAGAAATAAGCTGGACCCTTCAGGAAAGAAGGGAATATTTGTGGGATACTGTGAGGTCTCCAAGGCCTTCAGAATCTATATACCAGGTCAACATCACATTGATATCAGCAGGTATGTGATCTTTGATGAAGATGCAACACTCAAGAAATATAAACTATGCCAGCTTGAAGAGGTATATGAAGAGGAACCCGTAATCCCCAATATTGCAATGAGGGAGGTTCCCAGAGCTGCAGAACCAGTAAGGGAAGTCGTAACTTCCCCTAATGAGAAACTTCTAGAAGACCATGATACAGTAGAAGTGAAAGAACCTCCTTAGATGACGATCCTTCATAAAAGAAAGATAGCTTGGGCTAGAGAGCTTATTCAAGATGGAGAAAAGTATGGTTTTCCCCAAGGAACTACGAGACAGGTGAAAAGACCAAAGCCATTCTCTAGTTATATGACTTTGATGTGTGATCTTCTAGAAGAGGGGCCTACCTGTTTTGAAGAATCCATTCAGAGGAAAGAATGGGCAGATGCCATGATAGAGGAATACCAATCCACAATGAAGAATGAAGTATGGGAAATAGTTCCCATACCAAAGGATAAAGATGTGGTATCCTTCAGATGGCTCTTCAAAATAAAACATGCTGCTGATGGAAGTATTGAGAAGTATAAAGCAATATTTGTCGCTCGTGGATTTTCCCATAAGGAAGGCATTGACTATGAAGAGACATTCACTCCTGTGGCCAGATACACTTCGATCAGAACCATCATAGCTCTTGCAGCTAAGATGAAGTGAAAGTTGCACCAGATGGACATGAAGACAACTTTCCTAAATGGTGTTATCGAAGAGGAAGTGTATATAGAGCAACCTCAAGGATTTGAGGTTGAAGATAGGAAGTATCATGTCTACAGATTGAAGAAAGACTTATACGGATTGAAGCAAGCTCCTAGAGCTTTGTATGGCCATATAGACAATTTCTTGACGAGCTTAGGATTTACCAAGAGTAAAGCAGACTCTAATCTCTACTTCAAAATTATGAATAATAAGCCAGTAATATTACTGCTATATGTGGATGACTTATTCTTAATTGGAGAAGAAAAGCTCATCGTTTAATGTAAAAAGAGAATTGCCTCCTAATTTGAAATGAAAGACCTTGACCTAATGCATTATTTCTTAGGTCTTGAGGTATGGCAGAGTCCTGAGAGGATCTTCCTTAACCAAGGGAAGTACACGGTTGAAATCTTAAAGAGATTCAACATGTTGGAATGCAAGCCCATGAATACACCCATGGAAGCAAAGCTGAAGCTACTGGTCGATACTTCGTCTGAATTGATTTATGCCACATTGTATAGACATATTATTGGATCATTAATGTACCTGACGAACACCAAACCAGAAATTTGTTTTTTCGTGAACACCTTGAGTCAGCTTCTGGTAGAACCCAGATGTGTTCACCTAGTGGCTGCAAAACATGTGATGAGGTACCTTAAAGGTATAATAGATTATGGTCTCATCTCTGATGGAGATCATAATTTCACATTGAGTGGATATACTGATGCAGATTGGGCAAGAAGTGTTTCTGAAAGGAAAAGCACTTCAGGATGTTGTTTCAGTTTGGGATCAGCTATGATCTCGTGGCAAAGTAGGAAGAAATCTAGCATTTCTCTCAGCATAGCGGAAGAAGAATAAATTGATGCATGTTCTGCCAACTGCGAAGCTATATGACTTTGAAAGTTTTTGACCAGCCTATTTGACTTAGAGATGAGAGAAACCTTGATTCTGTGTGACAACCAAAGTTGCATAAAGATGAAAGAGAATCATGTATTCCATGAAAGGTCAAAGCACATAGAAATCCACTATCATTACATCCGTGACATGGTACATAGAGGAGCCTTGAAGCTCCAATACATTAGCACAGATGAATAGGTTGCTGACATGTTGACCAAGCCCCTATCTCGTGTGAAGTTTGAGTACTTCTGAGATAAGCTTGCCATAGTCCGAAAGGACCTTCCTTGAAAGGGGGAGTAGATGAGATGTGTTCCTTGCTTCTGACCTAGCTGTCAGATGTAAAGAAAGATGAGATGTGTTCCTTACTTCTGACCAAGCTATCAGACGTAAAGCAAGATGAGATATGTTCCTTGCTTCTGATCGAGTTTTCAGACGTAAAGCAAGATGAGATGTGTTCCTTGCTTCTGACCTAGTTGTCAGACGTAAAGAAAGATGAGATGTGTTCCTTTCTTCTGACTGAGTTTCAGACGTAAAGCAAGATGAGATGTGTACCTTGCTTCTGACCGAGTTGTCAGACGTAAAGCAAGATGAGATGTGTACCTTTCTTCTGACCAAGCTGTCAGACGTAAAGTAAGATGAGATGTGTACCTTGCCTTTTATCCAGTTGTCATATGTAAAGCAAGATGATGTGATGAGACTAGCACTGAGCTTCTGGTTGGATAGTTGTGATGTAAAGCCAGTCTAGTATCCTGCTTGTGATTGGATGGTTGTGATGTAAAGCAGGACGAGTATCTTGCTTCCAGCTTGAGTGTTGTGACGTAAAGAAAGATGATGAGATGAGACTAGTATTGTGCTTCCATCATGATAGCTGTGATGTAAAGCCAGTCTAGTATCTTGCTTCCATCTTGAGTGTTGTAACGTAAAGCAAGACATTGAGATGAGACAAGTATTGAGCTTCCAGCTTGACAACTATGACGTAAATCCAATCTTTTATTATGATGAGACGACCTCATGATGTGATGATGATGATGTATCAGTTTTTATACTAATACATATTGATGCAGATGTTGATGGCATTCCTTGGGAATGACGATGCTGTCGATGAAGAAAACTTCCGATGATTTATAGATACGCCAATCAGTGTTCCAAGATGATATTGATGATGTTGTCCTCTCACTTATGTTGTTGATGATGTTATCCTCTCTCTCTCATGATGCCGCTGAAGAATACCCTTCTTGTTAAGGGGGAGTGTTGAAATAATGTAACTTCAAAGAGTATTCTTATTATTATTGATATATTATTCATAGGATCAATCCCCATTGAGGATTGATCATGTCGGTTATTGTAATAGGACCGAATCCCCTTTTGTGGATTGGTCAAAAGACAGTTGTAATAGGAATAATAAGAAGTCGGCCCCAACAGATATTAAAGAAGACCATAAATATAATAAAGGTGGGTTTACCCACCCAGTTTGAGAAGTCCGCCCTGGCAGTGAAGAGACACTTCACACGTGCCATACTTGTATAAATAAAGGAAGCTAGTGCCTCACTTAGAAACAACTCACTTGCTCAGTTTGAGAGACAAATTCAGATCTGCTACCGGAGAAGGAGAGAGAGAGTGGTGCATATCTAGGAGAGGACTTTCTGTATTAGCATAAAAGATCTCTTGGCATTGTATTGGCTATTTATATTAAGGAATTTTTGCTGGGTTTTCTTCCCCTAGAGGGTTTCCTAGGATAAATGTTGTGTCTCTTGTGATTGTGTATTTCTTAGTGATCTTGGATTATGCTATTGTTATCTAGTGAAATGAAAACATCTATAATAATGGATTAAACATTAACACGACCACCAATGAATGTTTTGAGCGACATTCATTGGTGTTGTGCCAGGGGATTTTGTAAAAATCACACCATTTTTCGGTGTCCTTTATCTTCCTGTGACCCTTCTTTTCATGTGACTTGCACTGGTTTTCAGGAGACTGTTTTTTAGGGATGTCCTTGTCATACTTTGGTTGTTGCGGATTTACAGAACCAAAATCCCATTTGTTCTGATGCTTAAATTTCTGCTCGATTTTAACAGCATATCAATAGGCAACACCGAGTGATGAGATGTCTAGAAAATCCATTTCAGATTGGATGTATCTGTGTAGAGCCCAAATATTTCAGAACCAAATGTCGTTCGGAGTCTTTGATACCCAGCTTGGTGCGCAAGGTATGGAAGGTATTGGTGAACTACGGAACTGCTTGGCCCCTCTCTTGTTGCAGTGTGGTCCATCTCATGTATTGGTCCTCATAGTTGCCAATAGGGTAATATTGTTCCTTTTCCGCATCCACAAAAAAATCCCAAGTGGGATCAACCCCATATATTTCAGAGTCCTCTGTGGAACGCTTCTCCCAATAAGTTTCCCACCAATGTTTGACATGGGGGAGAGATTTAAGGAGTATGAAGGTGATCTTTTCTTTGTCGAAAAATTTGGGAACAGAGAAATAGCCTTCTAGCAGATTTAAGCATTTGTCTAGGGCTTATGCATCTACCTGTCCTTCAAATACAGGAATATCAAAATTAACTTGTACCTTGAAAAGTGAGGTGCCTCCAAAGTGGCCGCTTGATGAAGATGTGCCTGTTGCTATTAGCAGGCGTTGAAGGATGTGGGAAAAATTCTCCATCATTTCTTCCCTTTGTCGCGTGAGAGCTCGCTCAAGCAACAGACTGATAGGATCGTTTGCTCTGTCATTTTTCTTTTCTTCCACCATTGAGGGTTTATTGGGTGTGAGAGAGCGACTTTCCTCAAGAGAGACAAGCTCGAGACCCAACTCGCTATACTCAGACGTCGTCAGGGACAAGCACTGAAAAAAACGACCAAGAACAACCTGCTCTGATACCACTGATATGGATTATTTTCGACACGAAATGAGATTGGAGATATAATAAAGAAATGCACAGAAATATTGAAGATATTCAATAATATAACATAAATATATCATATATGAAACCATAAACACAGAAATACAGTAATACACGATTTCTATTAATGAAATAAATGTACAAAGACTGTAAAATACAGAGTGAAAGACTCGATAGAATGGTGGTAGCTTATCTCTGAGAAGAGATGTTATGGCTACTCGTATTCGCAAGAAGATCATTACAATGAGGCTCTGAAGGCCTTTTTATAATAAACAAGAATTCCAAAAGTCCTATACATCCAAAAACCTAACCCTAGGAGATGAAGCACCAAAAGTCATGTGGGCCCCGTTTGGGTAAGTTAGGACATCAACTTCCCGGGGTCGAAACTTTTGCATACAATCTCCGTTTTAGGCGTATGATAGCTCGTTGGAAAGGCATCATAGAGGAGATTCATTTTGGGGGATAAATCATGCCTTTGGATATAATTGAGAACCTTTATCTCAAAAAACCTTCATTTGGGCCCTCAAAATGGCCCCGGAAGTTAAAAACTGCTAAAAATAGTAAATTGCCAAACTTGCCAGAAAACTGTTTTGAGCCAGTCGAAAAAGGCGGGTGGCCACTGATATCCACCTGGATCAATCCTCCCTCCTTAGGAAGAAATGGTATCCGTTGCGTTGAGTTCCTAGGGGAGAGGGAAAATCATTTGTTGAATCTGCATCTTGATGAGCTGCTTGCCTTTCTGGTTGCAGTGTCCTTCTGTTCCCATTTTGAACAGATTATGAAGAAGCTGAATTTTGCAGTATGCGATACTACATTGTGACACTTTTTAGGTGGAACAGTAGTTAGAACTACCTCTGGTATTCTGTAGAGATGACCCCATAGAGAAACAATGACACTGCGGGGTCGAGACTCATAAACAACATGGAGCTTCCACATATATGGTTGGCCCAAGAGAACATCATAGACATCTAGTGGGGAAACATCACATAATACCTCATCCTTGAAGGGTTGGATGCCATATGACAATTGATATTGTTGGCTGACATGAAGATATCATCCTTGGCGAAGCCACCCAATGTTGTATGGTTGCGGGTGTGGTGTTGTCGACCATCCCAACTGTTTGATGACCTCTGCTGAGATGAGGTTCTTTTGGCTTCCACTATCAACAATAAAATGCAGTGGGGTCCCCTTCACCCACATCTGTGAATGAAAAAGGCGCTCCCCCTCTTCAGGACCTGTTGGTTCTTTTGGTTGAATTGTTTTGGTCATGACAAGAACAGTGGGGTCTGTGCCAATGATCTGTCCTTTACTAGTATTTTCAAAATCAGATTCCTAATCAGGGTTCGGCTCCTTGTCTTTGATATCGACCGCCAATGACTGTTTTGAGCAACATTCATTGGTGTTGTGCTAGGGTATTTTTTGGAAATTGTCGGACACACCTACCACACTTAGAGGGGGGGTGAATGAGTGTGGTGCTCTTTTTCCCAAAACTTCCCTCTTGCACAAAAACTCATCAATTAACATTCAACATTTATTCATTACCCATTGTTGTCATTTATAACTAGTTAGATGTGAGCACATATCAGCAACATATATCAGCAATATATCATCAACAATTCATCACCACAATGAACACAAAGAACACAAGATGTATGTACAATTTTCTTTTTATTACGGACTACAATCCTTGGGGTTTATCAGCAACAATTGAATAGAGTACAACTCTACAAGAGCACCAACTCTATATGAAAGACTCAGCTTGCATTCTCAACACCAGCTCTATATTCAAGACTCAACTTACATTCTCAGCACCAACTGAGATGAGGCAACAATCCTCAACAGATATCAATTTGTACCATAAACAAGAGCATCAACCATGCACTAACTTGTGCCAAACAAATTGTAATCAACTTGTACCATAAACAAATGCATCCAACCATGTACCAAGTATATACCAATCATTTTTCAACTTCTCATCAACAATTACTCATCAATATGTACCAACATCATCAACTATACACCTCATGTATGTGCCAACTCATCAACTGCTTGTCTCAACCATGACTAGTTTTGGATTAGTCAACAACCCTAACTTGAAATAATCATAAATTTGTA
>ML796259.1:368239-381517 GCA_009831015.1 Picea engelmannii | reverse complement strand
TGTGTTTCATTTTCTTAAATGTATGTCATATATATATATATATATATATATATATATATAATTAAGCATGAGATTGTTATTCTGCAAAGTAGCGCCTACCCGACTGATGGAAAGAGGCATTACAGAATAGTATCAGAGTGTTACAGTAACAAAAGGGTGTTACAGTATGGAATCAGAGCCAAGGTTTCAACACTGATCCAAGATGGGCCAATTGAGTGGTCTTTGGACCGAGAGTTTGAGGAGAAATTGTGTCTGGAGGACCAATTTCAGAACTTTGAATTCTCCTGAGTGTTAAGGAGTTACTTGACCGTGTTACCAAGCTCAGAGGGTGGAGCGGTGTTATGAAACCGCAACCGATGTGGTATCGAGCCACAGGGAGAGAGGACTCCACACCAGCAGTGTTGGAGGCGTAGGATCTGCTTGGGGGAAAGGAGAACCCTTGTGATCGTCAGATCTGGAAAACGTGAGCAAGGTTTATAAACCCTTTGGAGTTTCACAGGGATGTGGAAATCGTGATATGAAAAACACTAAATTCGTTGGGACCGTCCATTGAGGGGAAACATGTGGTTGTCGGACGACGTTTCGGCACCCGAAAAACCAAAAGGGAAGAACCTTGTTTTTGCAAGTCGTGAAATAGCGAAACCTGAAAATTCCAAAACGATCTACACCATAGATCGTAAGATAGGAACTTGACTATTGGATCAAGTGGAGGGGTAGATAGTAATTTCAAGATTTCGACAAATGAAAGTTTGAGAGGTGTGGATGCATGAACTCCCGATGCCCAAAACCCCGAAACACTGAAAGGATCTGTGCCGTAGATTTGAGAAAGGTCTAATCGTTGGATTTCACTTGGAATGGACGTGGACACATGGGTTTGTACCACGTGCCAGTGGAAAAAAAGAAAAGTGAGCGTGGTGGGACCCCATGATGTCCCCATAGATAACGTGGACCCTCCTGAGGGTGCCACTCACCACTGTAGATGTGGAGACAGTTGTTCTATGTGGGCCCGGAAGGTAAAGTAAATCAGGATTTAGGAATTCGCAAAGGAGGAGCACGAGGGCTCAACACTCCAACTCGTGAAGTCGAGAGTTGAGAGAGGTGATAACACTTATCCCTAGCCTATGGTTATATGTAGCAGGTGCTAGAAAGGAGGGAGCCATTCCTGTATCACATCTCTGGTATCGGCGTTTGGAGGAAGAAGAGTCAAGGGTCTTCGACTCGTGAACTCGCGAGATCGCGAAGTTGTGAAAGGTTCATTTGGTTACGAGGGTAGGGAGAAAGAGGGAGCTATCACTCGAAAGTGAGTATGAGAGTCTCGTGGACCGAGACCCCAAAACCAGAAGTCCCGAAATTTGCAAAGCCAAACAGAGCTCAAAAAATTTAATGGAATCGAAACGTTTTTCTTGTTCATGTTGGTTTATGATTGTTGTAAGTTTCTTGAAGGATTAAGGGCCTGATAAAATTCGATTGATTGCACAATGTGTGTGCAAAGTTCAATGAGTGTCAGGACAACCGTGAATCTACGCTGAGTATAGAAATGGAAAAGGTACAGATTTCCTCCTATACAGAGGATGAAAGGGTAGGAAAGGATGTCAACTTGGGAGTCGAAGGATAAAACTCTAATGGGCATGGAAAAGAGATGGATAAGGAAGGACATATGATGAAACTCATTGAAAGATTGCAGAAAGATGCCCAAGCTCACCGAGCTAATGAGGGTCAGGGATTAGCATGGCAAATTCAACTTAAAAATGTTGAAGAACCTACAAATAATAGAAAGGAAGTTGGAGAAGAGGAGTGGCTCAAGTAAGACAAAGATTCGCAGGACCCCTAAGAGAAGAAGAAGATCGAGGAGTAGTAGCAGACATCATCGTCACTCCCCAAAGAATTCCAACAGGGAAGCGCACAGTAGTTCAAGCCCGTCCCCTACTAGAAAACACCAAACATCTGGAAAGGATGAATTGAAAGGAGAGATGAACAAGATCAAGCCTCCAATGTTCAATGGAGAACATAAGAAGGAGGAAGATGCTGAAACATGGTTGCTAGGCATGAGGAAATATTTCCAACTGCAGAATTATTCCCCTCATGCAGAAGGAAGAATTGTGATGTATCAACTAAAGGGAAAAGAATCCATGTGGTGGGATCAATTTGTCCAGGTGTAGCACATCATACAGAAAGATATCACTTGGAAGGAGTTAAAGAGGTATTTCGAGAAGAAATACCTAACCAAAAGGTACTATGACAGAAAGATGAAGGAGTTCTTCGAACTCAAGTTGGGCAGCATGACCATCAATGAATACAAACGAAGGTTTTTGGAATTATTGAAGTATGTTTCGTTCATCAAAGATGAGGCTGTCAAGATTCAGAGATATCTGAGTGGACTTCCACCTGCCATTGGTGACAAGATTCAGTATGATGATCCTAAGAATATGGAAGAAACAATAAGAAGGGAAAAATGCTTATATGAACAACAAAGAGAAAGGCCTACTTTTTGGAAGGCTTGGGATGGTCAGAAGAAGTTCAGGAAAGAGCAGAGGCAAAAGGGAAACAAGCCTCCCTTTTTCAAAAATAGTCCTCAGGGACAACCATCTTTCAGAGAGCCTAGGAAGGTTGAAGTGGGTGAGAAAATTCCCAGACCGCCACCTATGGAGTGTTGGGGCTGTAAAGGGAACCATAGGTACAGGGAATGCCCCCACAAAAAAGATAAAGAGAGAACCATCCATAATGTTCAACAAGCTGAAACAGTGGAGGATATGGGCAACAGGATGCCAAGGATCTACGTAGCCCTAGACAACAAGCAAGTAGAATTTCAATCGCACATGATTGAAGTGGAAGGTATGATAAAAAACCGACCATTTATTATTTTAATTGATTCCAGGGCTAGCCATAGTTACGTAGATCCTAGGGTGGTGGAAAGTTTGCATTTATAAAGAAGCAAACATGAAAGGTCTTGGTTAGTGCAGTTCGCTATAGGAACCAAGAGGAAGGTCATTGAATTGGTTAAATCCTGTTCGATAGACATGAATGGATTGAGCACAAAGGTTGAATTGAATGTTCTACCTTTAGGCTCTTATGACTTCTTAATTGGGATGGACTGGTTGGACTAGCACCATGCCCTCCTGGACTATCATAACAACAGGTTTACATGCGTATATGAGGAGGGAAATCGAAAAACAGTCCAAGGAATTCCCAGAGCTGTGGCTGTTAGAGAAATATCAGCCATGCAGTTGAAGAAGTGTTACAGGAAAGGCTAACAATTATTTGCAGCCCATGTGGAGGAAGCATCCAGAGATGAAGCATTAGTGTTGTGCCAGGGGCTTTTGTAGAAATCCCACCATTTTCCGGTGTCCTTCTTTGTCTTCCCATGACCCTTCTTTTCATGTGGCTTGGACTGGTTTTTGGGAGACTGTTTTTTAGGGATGTCTTTGTCACACTTTGGTTTTTGCGGATTTGCAGAACCAAAATCCCATTTTTTTTGGTGCTTAAATTTCTGCTCGATTTTAATAGCATATCGATAGGCAGCACCGAGTGATGAGATGTCTAGAAAATCCATTTCAGTTTGGATGTATCTATGTAGAGGCCCATGGTATTTCAGAACCAAATGTCATTCAGAGTCTTTGATACCGAGATTGGTGCGCAAGGTATGGAAGTTATTGGCAAAATCTAGATCTTCTTGGCCCCTCTCTTGCCGCAGTGTGGTCCATCTCATGTACTGGTCCTCATAGCTTCCAATAGGGTAATATTCTTCCTTTACCGCATCCACAAAAAAATCCCAAGTGGGATCGGCCCCATATATTTCAGACTCCTCTATGGAACTCTGCTCCTAATATGTTTCCCACCAATGTTTGACATGGTGGAGAGATTTAAGGAGTGCGAAGGTGATCTTTTCTTTGTCGAAAAATTTGTGAATAGAGAAATAACCTTCTAGCAGATTTAACCATTTGTCTAGGGCTTCTACATCTATCTGTCCTTCAAATAAAGGAATATCAAAATTAACTTGTACCTTGAAAGGTTAGGTGCCTCCAAAGTGGCCACATGATGAAGATGCATCTGTTTCTATCGGCAGGTGTTAAAGGATGTGGGAAAAATTCTCCATCATTTCGTCCCTCTGTCGCATGAGAGCTTGCTCAAGCAACAGACTAATAGGATCGTCTGCTCCATCATTTTTCTTTTCTTCCACCATTGAGGGTTTCTTGGGTGTGCGAGAGTGACTTTCCTCAAGAGAGACAATATCAAGACCCAAGTTGCTATACTCAGACCTCGTCAAGGAAATGCACTCAAAAAATGACCAAGAACAGTCTGCTTTGATACCACTGATCCAGATTATTTTCGACACGAAATGAGATCAGAGATATAATAAAGAAATGCACAGAGATATTGCAGATATTCAATAATATAACAGAAATATATCAAAGATGCAATCATAAAGATAGATATACAATAATACATGATTTCTATTAATGAAATAAATGTACACAAACTGTAAAATACAGAGTGAAAGGCTCGATAGAATGGTGAAAACTTATCTCTGATAAGAGATGTGACGGCTACTCACATTCGAAAGAAGATCATTACAATGAGGCTCTGAAGGTACTTTTACAATAAATAGGAATGCCAAAAGTCCTAGACATCCAAAAACCTAACCCTAGGAGATGAAGCGCCAAAAGTCATGTGAGCCCCGTTTGGGTAAGTTAGTACATCAACATCCCGCGGTCGTAACTTTTGCATATGATCTCCGTTTTAGGTGTATGATAGCTCGTTGGAAAGGTATCGTCGAAGAGATTAATTTTGGAGGATAAATAATGCCTTTGGGAATCATTGAGAACATCTATCTTGAAAAACCTTCATTTGGGCCCTCAAAATGGTCCCGGAAGTTAAAAGCTGCTAAAAATAGTAAATTGCCAAATTTGCCAGAAAATTGTTTTACGCCAGTCGGAAAAGGTGGGTGGCCACCGATATCCACCTGGATCAATCCTCCCTCCTTAGGAAGCAATGGTCTCCATTGCATTGAGTTCTCGGGGGACAGGGAAAAGCATTTGTTGAATCTGCATCTTGGTGAGTTGCTTGCCTTTCTGGAGATGTCGCGCTGCTCAGTTTCTGGAAGTTTGTCATGAACCTGTTGAGGCTGAGGCTGTTCAAAAAGTTGGGATACATGAGAGGAAGGTGTGCAGAAGTAATATTTTCACTTTTCTACAACCTTTTCGACCTGCTTCTGTTGGATACAAGGTGCTTGGAGCGAAGCTGTAGTGGTTGCAGTGTCCTTCTATTCCCATTTTGAATAAATTGTGAAGAAGATGAATTTTGCAGTATGAGATACTACCTTGTGGCACTTTTTAGGTGGAACAATAGTTGGAACTACCTCTAGTATTTTGTAGAGATGACCCCCTATAGAAACAATGACAGTGTTGGGTCGAGACTCATAAACAGCGTGGCACTTCCACATATACGGTTGCCCCAAGAGAACATTATAGAAATCTAGTGGGGAAACATCACATAATACCTCATCCTTGAAGGGTTGGATGCCATATGAAAATTGACATTGCTAGCTGACACGAGGATATCGTCCTTGGCAAAGCCACCCGATGTTGTATGGCTGCAAGTGTGGTGTTGTTGACAATCCCAACTGTTTGACGACCTCTACTAAGATGAGGTTCTTCTGGCTTCAGCTATCAACAATAAAATGCAGTAGGGTCCCCTTCACCCACATCTATGAATGAAAAAGGCGCTCCCCCTCTTCAGGATCTATTGGTTCTTTTGGTTAAATTGCTGCGATCGCAACAATAGCAGTGGGGTCTGCGCAAATGATCTTTCCTTTACCAGTATTTTTAGAATCAGATTCTAAATCAGGGTTCGGCTCGTTGTCTTTGATCTCAGACACCAATGAATGTTTTGAGTGACATTCATCGGTGTTGTGCCAGGGGATTTTGTGGAAATCGCACCGTTTTCTGGTGTCCTTCTTTGTCTTCCCATGACCCTTCTTTTCATGTGGCTTGGATTGGTTTTCGGGAGACTGTTTGCTAGGGATGTCTTTGTCATAATTTGGTTGTTGCATATTTGCAGAACCAAAATCCCATTTTTTCTGGTGCTCAAATATTTGCTCAATTTTAACAACATATCGATAGGCAACACCGAGTGATGAGATGTCCAGAAAATCCATTTTAGTTTGGATGTATCTGTGTAGAGACCCACGGTATTTCAGAACCAAATTTCGTTCAGAGTCTTTGATACCCAGCTTGGTGAGAAAGGTATGGAAGGTATTGGTGAGCTATGGAACTGCTTGGCCCCTCTCTTGCCACAGTTTGGTCCATCTCATGTACTGGTCCTCATAGTTGCCAATAGGGTAATATTGTTCCTTTACCGCATCCACAAAAAAATCCCAAGTGGGATCGGTCCCATATATTTCAGACTCCTCTATGGAACTCTTCTCCCAGTAAGTTTCCCACCAATGTTTGACATGGAGGAGAGATTTAAGGAGTGCGAAGGTGATCTTTTCTTTGTCGAAAAAATTGTGAACAGAGAAATAACCTTCTAGCAGATTTAACCATTTGTCTAGAGTTTCTGCATCTATCTGTCCTTCAAATACAGGAATATCAAAATTAACTTGTACCTTGAAACTCGAGGTGCATCCAAAGTGGTCGCTTGATGAAGATGGGCTTGTTGCTATCGGCAGGAATTGAAGGATGTGGGAAAAATTCTCCATCATTTCGTCCCTCTGTCGCATGAGAGCTTGCTCAAGGAACAGACTAATAAGATCGTTTGCTTCGTCATTTTTCTTTTCTTCCACCATTGAGGGTTTCTTGGGTGTGTGAGAGAGACAGTCTTCAAGAGAGACAAGATCAAGACCCAACTTTCTATACTCAGACCTCGTCAGGGACATGCAGTGAAAAAAATGACAAAGAACAGCCTACTCTGATACCACTGATCCATATTATTTTCAGCACGAAATGAGATCGGAGATATAATAAAGAAATGCACAGAGATATAAAAAATATTCAATAATATAATAGAAATATATCAGAGATGCAACCACAAACATAGATATACAATAATAAAGGATTTCTATTAATGAAATAAATGTATAGAGACTGTAAAATACAGAGTGAAAGACTCGATAGAATGGTGGCAGCTTATCTCTGAGAAGAGATGTGACGTCTACTCGCATACACAGGAAGATCATTACAATGAGGCTATGAAGGCATTTTTACAATAAAAAAGAATGCCAAAAGTCCTAGACATCCAAAAACCTAACCCTAGGAGATGAAGTGCCAAAAGTCATGAGGGCCCCATTTGGGTAAGTTAGTACATCAACTTCCTGGGGTCGTAACTTTTGCATATGATCTTCATTTTAGGCGTATGATTGCTCCTTGGAAAGGTGTCATCAAGGATATTAATTTTCGGGGCTCAATAATGCCTTCAGCTATAATTGAGAACCTCGATCTTGAAAAACCTTTATTTGGGCCCTCAAAATGTCCCCGAAAGTTAAAAAATGCTAAAAATAGTAAATTGCCAAATTTGCCAAAAAATTGTTTTGAGCCAATTGGAAAAGGTGGGTGGCCACTGATATCCACCTGTATCAATCCTCCCTCCTTAGGAAGAAATGGTATCCATTTCGTTGAGTTCCCATTAGAGAGGGAAAATCGTTTGTTGAATCTGCATCTTGGTGAGCTACTTGCCTTTCTGGAGATGTCGCGCTGCTCATTTTGTGGAAGTCTGTCATGAACCTGTTGAGGCTAAGGCTGTTCAACAAGTCAGGCTACATGAGAGGACGGTGTGAAGAAGGAATCTTTTTGGTTTTCTACAACCTTTTCGACCTGCTTCTATTGGATAGAAGGTGCTTGGGGTGAAGCTGTAGTGGTTGTAGTGTCCTTCTGTTCCCATTTTGAACAGATTGTGAAGAAGATAAATTTTGCATTATGAGATACTACCTTGTGATAGTTTTTAGGTGGAACAGTAGTCAGAACTACCTCTAGTATTCTGTATAGATGAACCCCTAGAGAAACAATGACACTGCGGGGTCGAGACTCATAAAGAGCATGGCACTTCCACATATATGGTTGGCCCAAGAGAACATCACAGACATATAATGGGGAAACATCACATAATACCTCATCCTTGAAGGGTTGGATTCCATATGACAATTGACATTGTTGGCTGACCCGAAGATCTCATCCTTGGCGAAGCCACCCGATGTTGTATGGTTGCAGGTGTGGTGTTGTTGACTATCCCAACTATTTGATGACCTCTGCTGAGATGAGGTTCTTCTAGCTTCCGCTATCAACAATAAAATGCAGCGAGGTCCTCTTCACCCACATCTGTGAATGAAAAAGGTGCTCCCCCTCTTCAGGATCTGTTGGTTCTTCTGGTTGAATTGTTGTGGTCGTGACAATAGCAGTTGGGTCTACGCCAATGATCTGTCCTTTACCATTATTTTCAGACTAAGATTCAGAATCAGGGTCCAGCTCCTTGTCTTTGATCTCGGCCATCAATGACTGTTTTGAGTGACATTCATCGGTGTTGTGCCAAGAGCTTTTGTGGAAATCGCACCATTTTTCAGTGTCCTTCTTTGTCTTCCCATGACCCTTCTTTTCATGTGGCCTAGATTGGTTTTTGGGAGACTGATTGTTAGCGATGTCTTTGTCATACTTTGGTTGTTGCAGATTTGTAGAACCAAAATCTCGTTTGTTCTGGTGCTTAAATTTCTGCACAATTTTAACAGCACATCGATAGGCAGCACTGAGTGATGAGATGTCCAGAAAATACATTTCAGTTTGGATGTATCTGTGTAGAGCCCCACGGTATTTTAGAACCAAATGTCATTAGAAGTCTTTGATACCCATCTTGGTTTTCAAGGTATGGAAGGTATTGGTGAACTCTGGAACTGCTTGGCCCCTCTCTTTCTGCAGTGTGGTCCATCTCATGTATTGGTCCTCATAGTTGCCAATAGGGTAATATTGTTCCTTTACTGCATCCACAAAAACATCCCAAGTGGGATCGACCCCATATATTTTAGACTCCTCTGTGGAACTCTTCTCCCAATAATTTTCCCACCAATGTTTGAAATGGGGGAGAGATTTAAGGAGTGCGAAGGTGATCTTTTCTTTGTCGAAAATTTTTTGAACAGAGAAATAACCTTCTAGCAGATTTAACCATTTCTTTAGGGCTTCTGCATCTATTTGTCCTTCAAACACAGTAATATCAAAATTAAATTGTACCTTGTAAGGAGAGGTGCCTACAAAGTGGCCACTTGATGAATATGTGCCTATTGCTATCGGTAGGCATTGAAGGATGTGGGAAAAAATCTCCATCATTTCGTCCCTCTATTGCGTGAGAGTTTGCTCAAGAAACAGACTGATAGGATCGTCTACTCCATCATTTTTCTTTTCTTCCGCCATTTAGGGTTTCTTGGGTGTATGAGAGTGACTATCCTCAAAAGAGACAAGCTCGAGACCCATCTTGCTATACTCAGACCTCGTCAGGGACATGCACTGAAAAAATGACCAAGAACAGCCTGCTCTGATACCACTGATTCGGATAATTTTTGGCACGAAATGAGATCAGAGATATAATAAAGAAATGCACAGAGATATCGCAGATATTCAATAATATAACAGAAATATATTAGAGATGCAACCATAAACACAGATATACATTACTACACAATTTCTATTAATGAAATAAATGTACAGAGACTGTAAAATACAGAGTGAAAGACTCGATAGAATGGTGGCAGCTTATCTTTGAGAAGAGATGTGATGGCTACTCGCATTACAATGAGGCTCTTTGTGAGATGCTTGCCTTTTTGGAGATATTGCGCTGCTTAGTTTGTGGAAGTCTGCCACAAACCTGTTGAGGCAGAGGCTATTCAACAAGTCGGGCTACATGAGAGGATGGTGTGTAGAAGGAATATTTTTGCTTTGCTGCAACCTTTTCGACCTTCTTCTATTGGATAGAAGGTGCTTGGGGCGAAGCTGTAGTGGTTGCAGTGTCCTTATGTTCCCATTTTGAACAAATTGTGAAGAAGCTGAATTTTGCAGTATGAGATACTACCTTGTGGCACTTTCTAGGTGGAACAGTAGTCAGAACTACCTTTGGTATTCCATAGAGATGACCCCTTAGAGAAACAATGAAACTGTGGGGTCGAGACTCATAAACAATGTGGTGCTTCCACATATATGGTTGTCCCAAGAGAACATCACAGACATCTAGTGGGGCAACATTACATAATACCTCATCCTTGAAGGGTTGGATGCCATATGACAATTGACATTGCTAGATGACATGAAGATCTCGTCCTTGGCGAAGCCACCCAATGTTGTATGGCTGCGGGTGTGGTTTTGTCGACAATCCAAACTATTTGACGACCTCTGCTAAGATGTGGTTCTTCTGGCTTTCGCTATCAACAATAAAATGCAGCGGGGTCCCCTTCACCCACATTCGTGAATGAAAAAGGGGCTCCCCCTCTTCAGGATCTATTGGTTCTTCTGGTTGAATTGTTGCGGTCGTGACAATAACAGTTGGGTATGCACCAATGATCTGTCCTTTACTAGTATTTTCATAATCAGATTCTGAATCAGGGTTCGGCTCCTTGTATTTGATCTTGGCCGCCAATGACTATTTTGAACAACATTCATCGGTGTTGTGCCAGGGGATTTTGTGTAAATCACACCATTTTCTGGTGTAATTCTTCGTCTTCCTGTGACCCTTCTTTTCATGTGGCTTGGACTGGTTTTCGGGAGAATGTTTGTTAGGGATGTCTTTGTGTTACTTTGGTTGTTGTAGATTTGTAGAACCAAAATCCCATTTGTTCTGGTGCTTAAATTTCTGCTCGATTTTAACATCATATCGATAGGCAACACCCAGTGATGAGATGTCCAGAAAATCCATTTCAGTTTGTATGTATCTGTGTAGAGCCCCACGATATTTCAGAACCAAATGTCATTCAAAGTCTTTGATACCCAGCTTGGTGCTCAAGGTATGGAAGGTATTGGTGAACTCCGGAACTTCTTGGCCCCTCTCTTGCCGCAGTGTGGTCCATCTCATGTATTGGTCCTCATAGTTGCCAATAGGGTAATATTGTTCCTTTACCGCATCCACAAAAAAATCCCAAGTGGGATACCCCATATATTTTAGACTCCTTTGTGGAACTATGCTCCCAATAAGTTTCCCACCAATGTTTAACATGGGGGAGAGCTTTAAGGAGTATGAAGGTGATCTTTTCTTTGTCAAAAAATTTGTGAACAAAGAAATAAGCTTCTAGCATATTTAACCATTTGTCTAGGGCTTCTGCATCTATCTGTCCTTCAAATACAGGAATATCAAAATTAAATTGTGCCTTGAAAGCCGAGGTGCCTCCAAAGTGACCGCTTGATGAAGATGCGCCTGTTTCTATCGGAAGGTGTTGAAGGATGTGGGAAAAACTCTCCATCATTTCGTCCCTCTGTCGCGTGAGAGCTTGCTCAAGCAACAAACTAATAGGATCATCTTATCCATCGTTTTTCTTTTCTTCCGCCATTGAGGGTTTCTTGGGTGTGTGAGAGAGACTATCCTTAAGAGAGACAATCTTGATACCCAACTTGCTATACTAAGACCTCGTTGGGGACATGCACTGAAAAAAAAGACCAAGAACAACCTGCTCTGATACCATTGATCCAGATTATTTTCACACGAAATGAGATCGGAGATATAATAAAAAAATGCATAGAGATATAACAGATATTCAATAATATAATAGAAATATATCAGAGATGCAACCATAAACACAAATAAATAGTAATACACGATTTCTATTAATGAAATAAATGTACAGAGACTGTGAAATACAGAGTGAAAGACTTGATAGAACGGTGGCAGCTTATCTCTGAGAAGAGATGTGATGGATACTCGCATTCGCAATAAGATCATTACAATGAGAGGACAGTGTGCAGAAGGAATCTTTTCACTTTGTTACAACCTTGTCGAATTGCTTCTGCTGGATAGAAGGTTCTTGGGGTGAAGCTGTAGTGGTTGCAGTGTCCTTCTGTTCCCATTTTGAACAGATTGTGAAGAAGCTGAATTTTGCAGTATGAGATACTACCTTGTGGCACTTTTTAGGTGGAACAATAGTCGGAAATACCTCTAGTATTCTTTAGAGATGAACCCCTAGAGAAACAATGACACTGCGGGGTCGAGAATCATAAAGAGCATGGTGCTTCCACATATATTGTTGGCCCAACAAAACATCACAGACATCTAGTGGGGAAACATCACATAATACCTCATCCTTGAAGGGTTGGATGCCATATGACAATCGACATTGCTGGCTGACACGAAGATCTCGTACTTGACGAAGTCACCTAATGTTATATGGCTATGGGTGTGGTGTTGTTGACAATCCCAACTGTTTGATGACCTTTGCTGAGATGAGGTTCTTCTGGCTTTCTCTATCAACAATAAAATGCAACGGGGTCCCCTTCACAGACATCTATGAATGAAAAAGGCACTCCCCCTCTTCAGTATCTGTCGGTTCTTCTGGTTGAATTGTTGCGGTCACGACAATAGCAGTGGGGTCTGCGCCAATGATCATTCCTTTACCTGCATTTTCAGAATTATATTCTAAATCAGGGTTCGGCTCCTTGTATTTGATCTCAGCCACCAATGACTATTTTGAGCAACATTCATTGGTGTTGTGCCAAAGGATTTTGTAGAAATCACACCATTTTATGGTGTCCTTCTTCTTTGTCTTCCCATTGTAAATTCTAACCTTGTACAATATCTACTACAAACTGATATTCAGAAAAGAACAGAAAAGATACAATGGCAAATACAAACATTACATAGAGATTTTTCACCTGGAAACCCAAACCGGGAAAACTAGCATATATTATATTCATACATTGTGTTACATTGTTTACAATACAATATACATATAGGAGCCAGCGGAATCCAAAATCCTAACCCAATGACCTGGATTAGTCCAAAACCCTAATTCCTTAACCGGAAATAGAAAACCATCGGTAAAACTCCATGTGCCGAAAAAACACCTAATATCATGTGGTCCCGGAAATATGTCGTCCCGATAATATGTCGTCCCGGAAATATGTCGTCCCGAAGAAAAAAAAAATATGGGGGCGCTGCCCCCGAACCCCCGTGCGGGGGGCTATTACCCATGATTTTGGTCATCATGATGATGTATGGATGATGGTGTACTCAGGCTCTTCATAAGAACTTTCTCCTGAGAAAAGTTACTTTCTTCTCTTTCCAGAAATATCATTTTTGAAGGAGGTTCGCAGGCTGGTAGTATAT
>ML796259.1:336508-367939 GCA_009831015.1 Picea engelmannii | reverse complement strand
GGGAATCTTCTAGAAGGATGAGATGGCATTCGAATGGTTATCCTAGTACTGGATTCCCTGATATTTTGGGATCATTCTTATCCAAGTAACTAATTCATTCTCTCCTATATATTGAGGGAATTCTCATGGAAAATGTTAAGCAAACAAGCAAGAGATTCATTGGAGAATTAGTGAAAGAATTGTGTGAAGGACTGATGCTGCAGCAGCTTGGAGACTCTAGCAAGTTCATCCAAAGGAGTTAATCGTCTTCATGCAAGTGAGCAAGTGTGTGTGTCAGAGCTAAGGGTCATCGAAAGGAAGTTTGCGACATCAAGGCTTAGGTTGTAAGCTTTAATTTCCATTAATATGATACAATAATATGTCCCTTTCCCATAAAGCTATTTCCACTTTATTGTATAATTCCTTGATCATATACATAGATTGACTGTTGAATAGATCGTGCTTTCTTCACTTTGGTTGGTTTGTGTTGTCTTGGTCTTGGATGCACAAGAGCACTGGAGCGAAGCGGGAGCAACAAAGACCATAGGAAGCGATCATAAGGTATGTCATTTGTTCTTGCCTCCTATTTAAATCAATAGTCAAAATCTAGGGAAAGAGTATTATTTTGTCTTGCTTTGTTCTAGATCCAGGTGGATCTAGGGAGATCGGTTTGTGTCCACACTTACGGATTTATCCAATAAAAAAATTGGTGACTCCACTGGGGACAATCCCATTTTCTTTGTGGATTTTGATATTTTTTTGGCCATTTGCTCTGGTTTTACTTTTCTCCTGTCCTATCAATCTCTGAGTCTTCAGGATATCCTGATAGACCCTCTGAGTCCAGAGGCCTTTTTCAATTTTGATTCATTTTTCAAATTTTTGATTATGTTCAGGCATTCTCGCACTGTACTCCATTGCAGCTTGCAAGAATAGGTAGAGTTCGCACTCTGCCTTTAGGTTTCAGTGTGAGGTTCTCGCACCCTACTCAAGGGTCACTTGCAAGAATCAGTAATTCTCGCACTGTGTTATATTGCCTGCCTGCGAACTCTTTTGTTCAAATTTTTGGATTTGAGTTTTGGCATTTTTAGCTGCCCATATCAGTTTGACTGCCTCATAAGAGTCTTTTGGATCATTTGATTGATTTCTTGCTTGTCTTTGTTTGCATGTATGAACTATTTTGGATTTCAAGGTTATTCTTGTCATTATTTGGCTTGACTTTCATTTCTTGACTTTTCTTGGCAAAACCACTCTCTCTGACTTCAGACTTTGAGTGTGTTTGATAAGTTAAGAACCAGTGATTGGTTGAAATTTAAGTGCTTGGTTTTTCTCATTTGCTTATTGATTTGAGAGATCATTTTCATTTTACATTGAGAAGACTATATTGGTTTGCTCTTTATTTTTGCTTTCATTGAAAGAGTTGATTGAGTTTGTCATTGCTTGTTCATTTGGCTTTTGATTTTCAGTACTCTCGATGTCATAGTGTGGGTCCTTTTTGCAAAGTGAACAAAAAGTTTATCTTTCAAAAAATTCTTTTCGTTTTAGAAAATATTGAAAATCAGCTTATTAAGATTATTGAAGTATTTGAAAAAGACACAATAGAGATTTGTCATTTGATAAGTGATTGTTTGCATTTGCATTTTAAAGGGAATTTTTGCATTGTAGTTAAAGGTTGATCTAGAAAACTTTCTCTCTCCCATACATAGGATTCATTGAACGAAAAGTGATACATTTCATTCTCATCCTTGCATTGATTGGGTCAGAGTCATACAACATAAGTTTCACTTCCGTTACCTTTGAGTAAACAACAGCTCTTAATAACACTGTGTAATCATAAAATTTATCTAGTAACTCTTTTCTAGGGCTCTATTACACCAACATTTAGCTAGGCTAGCGCTTTGGAGTAGGAAGACAGATACACTCTCCAAAAGCACAAAACACACAATAGCATCTTGTGTTAGGGAGTGTTAAATTCCATTTGCAACATCTTGTCCTGGGAAGCCCTTCTCACACAAGGGTCAAACACTAGGTCGCATTGATATTGACAGAGTTACTCACCCTGCTTTGTTGATATCAGTGTAGAGATTGCACATATTACGGGGATCACTCGGAGGTATACCCACAATGATGAGTGGAAGCCTTTTGAGTTGATTGCGGGCTAGATACCCTGCCCTTGCGTGTGGATCAGACTGTCGACTATTCCGCTAGGCTTTATTGTTGTTGGTGGTGACCTTAGTGGCCTATCTTTCTAGGTTCTTACCCAAGGTGACTGTGGAGGGGAAACTCTTCACAATACCTGGAATTGAAGTTGACCAAACTCACTCGGGCTCCTTGGAGGGTATACCCACAATTATGTGTGGGAGCTTGCACCAGGGTGTAAGTCTATTAAGAAGGTCGTCAGTGTAACTTTTCCACCCTAGCCCCACCCCTTCTCGTCTTGTTGTTGCGACGTTGGATTTCATCACCAACTAGTGGCTTCGAAATTGGAAGGTCTTGTTTGCTTGGTGATTGCTTCCTAGATTTTGTTTACTAGCGTGTGTTTTTTGTTTCTCAAAGTTGACCATAGGATTTTCTTCGCGAAGTTTGTCATTCGTTTACAATAGCTCCTCCACGTCATTCACGTAGAATGCAGGGTTTATCTCCGGAGCATCTGGAAGGTTCACAACCCTTGCCCACAAGCACACCTGGAGGCTCTCCGACATTGAGTGAAGCCACAGTCGTCACCACACCACAAGTGGAACGAACTGACTCTCTCGAACATTTTCGAATTACAAATACTCGAGAGGATTTTTGACTTCCTAGTGATTCTCAGCACCCTTTAAGACGACTAAATTCTTCCAGAGAATTAGTTGTTACCTCTTCTGGATCACCCATTGGGCCTTTTCCCGGCATAGAAGGCCAAGATCCTTTTTGGTCTGCAGGTGATTTCCAAAGGACCCTTTTTGGTCCTGGTTCACCTGTGGTCTCCGAAATCAACCCTCCGGTGTTTTCTGAGATGGATACTGCACCGTTGACTACCACTTATCACTTTACTCTCCCTGCCGAAATGGCCCATCTCGCAAATACTACGAGTGTCCCAACCGGGTTCACTGTAGCTGGTCTTCCTCCTATAAACACCTAGAGAACACCCAATGTCTCTCCAACACTACCACCCGGATACCATGCGTTGAATGCTTTGTTGAATGCTTATGTTCCAACACCTCCGCAAACCCCATCTGGTACTCCTAGTGGTCCTTCTTTTCCTGGGCACCCTATTCCTGGTTTTATTCCAACACTCCCTCAATTTCCTTCTGGCAATCCTAATCCTAGTGGCACTATACCGTCCATTACACCAAACTTGTAGATTCCCGTTGGTGG
The DNA here is from genome assembly GCA_009831015.1 of Picea engelmannii. Classification (NCBI taxonomy): domain Eukaryota; kingdom Viridiplantae; phylum Streptophyta; class Pinopsida; order Pinales; family Pinaceae; genus Picea; species Picea engelmannii. The sequence continues at coordinate 364,606 of ML796259.1, read as the reverse complement.
ACAAGGTGGTACGATTCAACTTCCTCGTACCAGACACATTCCCATTACTACGCAACCTTCAATTGGGACACAACTTCCGGTTGGAACTCCACCTGCGATAGGGGGACCAACCCCACCTTTTGGACAAAATATACCTCCCTCTTTGGCCCAGTATTGGAATCAGATGATACAAAATTCTCAAACGACTGGGGGGAAGCAGTTGCCTGTCCCTACTATAGGCCAACCATATCCAGGTATACCAAATCCTATTTGGGGTACAAATGCTCAAACTCATGTCCCCACTCAAGGTTACAATCCCTCAAGCTACTATCCTCTCCAACCACCACTGAATCAGCCTGGATCTTCCCATTATGGGCAGACTTCTTACGGTCCTACTGGTTTGCCAACAGGGCTTCCACCCCAAAGTCACCAGTACCCGCAGGTGAATCGACAGTTACCTTTTCTTGCTACTTTGGATTTGCCATATTTGTTTAGGATTCTAAATGATCCTATTCGTCACTATCCCCAATGGCTGGCTATTCCAGCTAAGCTTCCATCGGACATTCCTAAATTTGACGGCAAAGTGGGGGAGGACCCGAACAACGTTGCACTCACAACTCGAGCCAAAGATTATACTCTATCTAAGGAGAAGGTTGATGATTTACCTCCTTCGTTGGTCCAACCTTCTCCCGCGACTCCACCTACTAATGGTCCTCTTCATCTCAAACGATCGAGCCTTGATACAGTTCTATGACCCCCCCCCAAAAGGTGTCGTACGGAAATCAACTTTCAATCCTCATGCTCGTGTGGCCTAGAACTACAACATTGTTGAAGATCTGGCCCACACACCTTCAGCGATGTCAGCCCTTGAAGTCCTTCAGTCTTGTCTAGAACAACGGAAGGCACTGTTGAAAGCTATAGGTGGAATTGACCCGACATATATCAATTTGATAGTCTTTGACTTGGAAGATCACATTCCAAGGTTACCCCCTCAACTCATGTTTCAAATAAAAGTTGTTGTCTCAGACCAGAACATTTTCCGAACTATTATCGATGAGGGAGCCTCGACTTGTGTTATGTCTCTTGCTTGTTGGAAAGCCATTGGCTCTCCTCCTTTGAATGAATCCCAGAACACTCTTAAATCCTTCAATGGCTCTGGTTTTAAGCCTTACGGTGTTCTTCCTTCATTGCCAATTACACTAGAAGGTAAGACGGTCCACATTGAAGTGGAAGTCTTTGACGCTCCCCTTGATTATAATCTTCTACTTGGCTATAGCTGGATCGATTCCATGCGCGTCGTTGTGTCAACACTTTTCCATGTAGTACGTTTCCCTCATCAAGGAAAGGTTGTTACCGTTGACCAACTCGCCTTTTTCAATTCTGATACTCGTACTGGCAACGTACCATTTATTGCTAAAACCCCGTCGGGTTATGAGAATGTCGGTGTAGGCCTTTTAAAGGACTCCTCGTTAATGGGTACTTTCCCCATTCCTCCACCCGATGTTCCACGCTCGTCTTTTGCTTCTATCAACATGATTTCCACCGTGCCTCATGAACTTCCTGTGTCTTCCGACCCTTGGATAGTACCTGATCCTGGAGATCATTTTCGTTTCGACGACGCAATGCCATTAAGTCTGGTTGAATCCTCTTATCTGGCCATTCAATCGACAACACCTTCTACCCCCTCTCTTGATGAGTTGTCTCCTGATCCTTTTCGTGTTATCTTTCCCACTGACGAGATGATCATGTCCGTCATGGAGGACACCCCTTGGGACGATGGGCATCATCATTCCATACTCTTTCTGGAACAACACACTCTTGAGAATTACCAACGGATTCCGACTCTGTCGACCATTGTTGTCATCTCACCCATTCCTGTGGTCTCAATTGATTCCTTTACGGAAGGGGGCATCGATTTCATGACATGTCACCCTCACTCGGCCATGGGGCATGGTTACATTACTGTAGCCGTTGATTACTTTACAAAATGGGCTGAGGCAAGGCCGACATTTGACAACACTGGTATCCCTTTGAGTGAACCCATGAATGGGTTGTACTTGAAGAAGTACTATGCATAAATCATCTGTGCACAAGTACTTGTATTTTAATGTATCATACTTTGTGTGTGTTACTTTAGCTTTCTTTTGTCGTTATTCGATTTCTGCCCTTATGTGACATTGTGTTTGATTTCTAGATGTCGGAGTCTTCACTACCCTATATTGGCTTCGCTGATGGTGCTAGCCGTAGTACTCGAAACCTTTCTTCCGCTGCGTGGGAAATCTATACCCCAACAAATGAACTTGTATCTTTACGAGGTGTGTGCCTCGGTCGTGTGACCAACAAAATTGCAGAGTATAGTACCATTATTGAATTATTGGTTGATGCTATCTCACTCGGAATTCATCATTTGGTTGTGTGACTTGACTCGTAACTTGTAGTATTACAGTTAAGTAATATCTACTCTATTCAAAGTCCTACTTTATTACGGGTGTATTTGCAAATTCGCCTCTTGGAACGTTATTTTGATCACATTGAATATCAACATATTCCTAGATGTCTAAATACATTAATAGGTGCATTGGCTAATTATGTATTGGACAAACATTTGAATCATTTATAAATCAAACACATCGAAATTCACACAATATAAAGTAAACCGGTAGAAGCCATCTGTATATATAACGATCAAAAGAGTTTTTTACAAATGTTTGTCCGAAGACCAAAATGTCAAAAATGGAAGCTTATAGCTTCTACAAAGTGACGTCATGGATGACGTTCACGGTAACACACAACTGCCCTAGCAACCCTACGGAGCAGTCGACTCATAGACGTTGATACCCCTATAGTATGACATTGATCGCGTCGTGGAACCTCTTCCAGAGTCATATCTGGAATGTCTGCAGTCAGGCCCTCTAAAATCTATTCCACTACTTGGTAATCCTCAGCATACTGTGGTGCTGCCGCTACCTCTCCTCGCCACTGGATGGGAGAAGTGTCGGGAGGTCTATAAGGTCCAACATCTGTGTTATCAACAAACGATTTTGTATTAGTCTTTAGACGAACACATAAAACAAAATAACATTTGAATAAGATAAAAAAATTCAAAAACATTTAAAAAGAAAAAAATGTGTGTAATTCTTACCAAGGTCCCCCCACTGAGCATCTTCAGGTAATACCAAATCCGGATCTCCTCGAAAATCCAGCCCATCATAAGCGTAGTCATCAACCATCAACATCTGTGGTTGAAGCCAGTCAAAGAAAGTATCATCATATTTGATGATAGGTCCTGCTACGTGCCGGGCCATGAGCCGACACCATCTCAGCAGTCACGGATCCCTGGGAGCCGGTAAGTTCCACTCCACCTGTAGCCTCAGTAATGGGACCCGCTCAAGGAAGAAGGATACCAGCAAAGATCCATACCCGAATTGCTTCAGGTTGTCGCGCCTACATTTGGTCAATTTCTTTTTAATACTGCGCAACACAGCATCTGCCCAGTTGAACACTCGAGGCTCAATACACTCAATAGCATACTGGAAGTAGCTCTATAATGCCATATGAAGAGAAGAACTCCAAACCATCTGAGATATAGTGAAAAGGATAGTACGGAGGGTCAAGTCTTGTACCCCCCAGATAGCTACTTTTCCTTTTTGTCTCTCAGCCTCAGGAATGCAATATAAACTACAGTACTCACTCATCTTTAGCCCACCGCCTCTACTACCTGTCAGGCTCACATAAGACCCTCGCCGTGACAATCTGGTCAAAAAGTAAATGTCCTCAATGTCTAAAGACAGTGTGTGGACCCCCACCTAAAACACCTGCTGGTCAGGGTCCCACATGCGAACCAGGTACTCTAATAGTCTGACTTGGGCCCTCATGCCCGGGATGCGAAAGTATTTCAAGAGCCCACAATTTATCAAAGAAACTATGGTAGGTGGATGATTTTTGGCCATTGTATTATCCTCTTCATGTTCCCTTTCACGCCACCCTAGCACCATGTTGATGGCCAATTATCTGCACAAGGAACACAATAAGAGGATTATTAACTTTTTTCATGCTTTGGATATTTTTTATTGGCTAAAAATTTAAAAAAAAATTAGGCTTTACGATTCTCGCAGGTAGCCTTAGGCTCACCTGCGATAACGCCTCATTCTCGCAGGCCCCATATGGCCTGCCTGCGAGAATTGCAGCACGCATGTAGGGTTTTAAACCTCAAATCAAAACTGAGAATTTAACCAATGAAATTATAAATTTAAACCATGAAAATGTCAAGGACGAAGATCTTACCTTAATGTCACAGACGGCTCGCTGAATGGTCTCTCGTAGCTCCCGCAAATTGACGCCAAACTTGGAGGGTAAAAGAGGGGTTTTTTTGAGCTCAATAGTGGAAATGTAAAATGGTGTGGTAAAAAAGAGTATTTACTCATTTTATTTACTTTTACTATATCATTTTGGGTTTTTTATGATTATTTATCGATTAAACCTAATCCCTAATGTCATGTTGAGTGAACTCTTGCAGGCGTGATGACTTTGATGATCAAATACAGGGATACAAACATGTTTTTCTTTGTTATCACGTGTTTTTAATTGTTTTTTATGGTTTTTATATAAAACCTCGAGTGTCATTTTTGTCCGTTCTTGCGCTCGTTAACACATGAGAACGCAATTGAACATACTTTTATCACTTTTTCATGCTCAACAAGGTTATACAAAAAAGGAACCCCCCTGGAGTCCTCTTTAAGCTCTTTTCAGACTCTCTAAACATGAAAAGATCGTCGAGTGACCTTGCTATTTTCACGCTCGATAAAGTATTTGAAGTAAGCGTCTGGTGAGCAATAATTTATCTCTTTTTCGGTCTCATACAGACTATTTTACAAAAAAGGAACTGAGAGAGTTCTCTTTTAAGTGTTTTTCCAAACTCTATAATCTTGAAAAATCTTCGAGTTTTCTATCTTTGGACTCGTTAAACAAACATTGACAGACCCGTGATGGGACTGAACCACTCCTTCTTAGGGTTCGTTAAACATACTATGAGGGACTCATCTGAAGGATGAGCTTATATCAACAAGCATATGTTATCCTCCTCAAGCTTGCGTAAAAATAAAGAGGTACTCGCCAAAAATGGTGGGGGAAAATTTGGGAAAGGGATATGTTTTCATCTTCGTATTGATTGGCAGTAAGTGTTGCTCTTGAACATTACACCCCCTATTCATCATTTGAAGACGGTTTGAGAAATCCATTTGTCTCTCATTCAATTTGCTACAAGGTCATTCCTTGTGTCGTCTTTGAGTCAATGCTGCCAAATCATTGGTTGTGTCGTTCATATGTTCAAGAGAAGTCCATCCTGAAACCTATATTGAGTCGGCCATCTGCAGTTATCCATTCTCTCCGTGTCGGCCTTCCCTGTGTCCAAGTCCTACTCTGTTTCACTTTCAAAATCTGTTACTCATTTCGTGTCATTGATGGGGGATACATCAAGGCCCTCCTGTGATGAGTTTTGTTCTGTCGACTTCAGCTCATTATCTGGAATCAAGACTTAGAAATTATTTGGTACCTTGGAGCTTGCATGCCTCAATGGAAGGTTTCCTCGCTTTCGACAGTGGGTTTACATCATTGACCCCTGATCAAAAGATTCCATCAGATGTTCGACTTCAACTCATTTATTCACACTCGATGGATTGTACTATGGTACCTTGGGAGTCATTGACATCAATGGTGATTTCCCTCGCACTTGTTAACGGTTACATCAATGATCGGTAATCAATTGGTTTCTGCCATGTTCGAATTCCACACATGTAATCACATGGTTAGATTCATACTTTGGGCGACGCGATTGAAAACCCCAGATATCATCTTTGCGATCCAGATTGCGATGGAGTATGTATAATTTGTGACACATAGATCCACTGTGTATGTTTCGTGGCTATGCCGTCTTGATTTGAAATTTCTTGCATAGATCCACAGTGTATTCCGGTGGCTATGCTATATTTTGACGGCATGGATCCACAGTGTATGATTGGTGGCCATGACCCATATCTATAATGTCATCAGTCTGTTATCTGAGTATGGGAATGCCTACCTCAAAATTGATATATATGATATTCTGTAGATGCTTGGTTGTTCGCAGGTTTTCGATTAGGTGTGCTCCTGGTTCTCGACACACACATGCAGCTTACAAAGTCTATCGGATGTCACTGGTTCCAACCTCATACTTTGGGGGGCATTCTGTTACCCATGATTTTGGTCATCATGATGATGTATGGATGATGGTGTACTCAGGCTCTTCATAAGAACTTTCTCCTGAGAAAAGTTACTTTCTTCTCTTTCCAGAAATATCATTTTTGAAGGAGGTTTGCAGGCTGGTAGTATATTTACCTGTGAGAATGCATGATTCTCATAGGCTGCTTTAAGCCAGGGTGCGAGAAGTTCACACTGTGTTGAACTGCTAGGGTGCGAACTCTTTCTAAAGCAAGGAAAAAGGTAAATTCTCGATGCTTCTAGAAGGGAATCTTCTAGAAGGATGATATGGCATTCGAATGGTTATCCTAGTACTGGATTCCCTGATATTTTGGAATCATTCTTATCCAAGTAACTAATTCATTCTCTCCTATATATTGATGGAATTCTCATGGAAAAGGTTAAGCAAACAAGCAAGAGATTCATTGGAGAATTAGTGAAAGAATTGTGTGAAGGACTGATGCTACAGCAGCTTGGAGACTCTAGCAAGTTCATCCAAAGGAGTTGATCTTCTTCATGCAAGTGAGCAAGTGTGTGTGTCAAAGCCAAGGGTCATCGAAAGGAAGTTTGCAACATCAAGGCTCAGGTTGTAAGCTTTAATTTCCATTAATATGATACAGTAATATGTCCCTTTCCCATAAAGCTATTTCCACTTTATTGTATAATTCCTTGATCATATACATAGATTGACTGTTGAATAGATCATGATTTCTTCACTTTGGTTGGTTTGTGTTGTCTTGTTCTTGGCTGCACAAGAGCACTGGAGCGAAGCGGGAGCAACAAAGACCATAGGAAGCGATCATAAGGTATGTCATTTGTTCTTGCCTCCTATTTAAATCAATAGTCAAAATCTAGGGAAAGAGTATTATTTTGTCTTGCTTTGTTCTAGATCCAGGTGGATCTAGGGAGATCAGTTTGTGTCCGCACTTACGGATTTATCCAATAACAGGGGCTCCGCCCCCCTGCACCCCCCGAGGGGGGGCCTAGTGGCCCCCCCTCTAACCCCCCTGTGCGCCCGGCGCAGATGCTCAGACACTACTACTCGTGCAAAGAATATAACACATACCCAACACCCATTACCCTTCTTTTCATGTGGCTTGGACTGGTTTTCAGGAGACTATTTTTTAGGGACTTCTTTGTCATACTTTGGTTGTTGCGGATTTGCAGAACAAAAATACCATTTGTTCTGGTGCTTAAATTTCTACTCGGTTTTAACATCATATCGATAGGCAACACCAAGTAATGATATGTCTAAAAAATCCATTTCAATTTGGATGTATCTGTGTAGAGCCCCATGGTATTTCAGAACCAAATGTCATTCGGAGTCTTTGATACCCAGCTTGGTGCGGAAGGTATGGAAGGTATTGGTGAACTCTAGAACTGCTTGGCCCCTCTCCTGTCGCAATGTAGTCCATCTCATCTACTGGTCCTCAGAGTTGCCAATAGGGTAATATTGTTCCTTTACCGCATCCACAAAAAAATCCCAAGTGGGATGAGCCCCATATATTTCAGACTCATCTGTGGAACTCTGCTCCCAATAAGTTTCCCACCAATTTTTGACATGGGGGAGAGATTTAAGGAGTGAAAAGGTGATCTTTTATTTGTTGGAAAATTTGTGAACAGAGAAATAACCTTCTAGCAGATTTAACCATTTGTCTAGGGCTTCTGCATCTATCTTTCCTTCAAATACAGGAATATAAAAATTAACTTGTACCTTGAAAGGCGAGGTTCCTCCAAAGTGGCCACTTTATGAAGACGCACATGTTACTATCGGCAGGCGTTGAAGGATGTGGGAAAAATTCTCCATCATTTCGTCCCTCTGTCACGTGAGAGCTTTCTCAAACAACAGACTGATAGGATCGTCTGCTTCGTCTTTTTCTTTTCTTACACCATTGAGGGTTTATTGGGTGTGCGAGAGCGACTGACCTCAAGAGAGACAAGCTCAAGAACCAACTTGCTATACTCATACCTCGTCAGGGACATGCACTGAAAAAAACAACCAAGAACAGCCTGCTCTGATACCACTGATTCAGATTATTTTCGGCACGAAATGAGATCGAAGATATAATAAATAAATGCACAAAGATATCGAAGATATTCAATAATATAACAGAAATATATTAGATATGCAACCATAAACACAGATATACAGTAATACATGATTTCTATTAATGAAATAAATGTACAGAGACTATAAAATACAGAGTGAAAGACTCGATAGAATGGTGAAAGCATATCTCTGAGAAGAGATGTGACGACTTCTCACATTCACAAGAAGATCATTACAATGAGTCTCTGAAGGCATTTTTACAATAACTAGGAATGCCAAAAGTCCTAGACATACAAAAACCTAACCCTAGGAGATGAAGCGCCAAAATTCATGTGGGCCCCGTTTGGGTAAGTTAGTACATCAACTTCCCGGGGTCGTAACTTTTGCATACGATCTTTGTTTTAGGCGTATGATAGCTTGTTGGAAAGGTATCATCGAGGGGATTCATTTTGGGGGCTCAATCATGCCTTTATATATATATATTTGAGAACCTAGATCTCAAAAAACCTTCATTTGGGCCCTCAAAATGGCCCTAGAAGTTAAAAACTGCTAAAAATAGTAAATTGCCAAATCTGCCAGAAAACTATTTTGAGCTAGTTGGAAAAGGTGGGTGGCCACTAATATCCACCTGGATCAATCCTCCCTCCTTAGGAAGAAATGGTCTCCATTTCTTTGAGTTCCCACGGGAGAGGGAAAAGCGTTTGCTGAATCTGCATCTTGGTGAGTTGCTTGCCTTTCTGGAGATGTCACGCTGCTCAGTTTGTGGAAGTATGTCACGAACCTGTTGAGGCTGAGGTGGTTCAAAAAGTCAGGCTACATGAGAGGACGGTGTTTAGAAGGAATATTTTCTCTTTGCTGCAACCTTGTCGACCTACTTCTGTTGGATAGAAGGTGCTTGGGGCGAAGCTCTAGTGGTTGCAGTGTCCTTATGTTCCCATTTTGAACAGCTTGTGAAGAAGATGAATCTTGCAGTATGAGATACCACCTTGCATCACTTTTTAGGTGGAACAATAGTCGGAACTACCTCTGGTATTTTGTAGAGATGACCTCCTAGAGAAACAATGACACTGCGGGGTCGAGACTCATAAACAACGTGGCGCTTCCACATATATGGTTGGCCCAAGAGAACATCACAGACATATAGTGGGGAAACATCACATAATACCTCATCCTTGAAGGGTTGGATTCCATATGACAATCGACATTGCTGGCTGACACGAAGATCTCATCCGTACGGAAGCCACCTGATGTTGTATGGTTACGGGTGTGGTGTTGTCGACAATCCCAATTGTTTGACGACCTCTGCTGAGACGAGGTTCTTCTGGCTTCCGTTATCAACAATAAAATGCAGTGAGGTCCCCTTCACCCACATATGTGAATGAAAAAGGCGCTCCCCCTCTTCAGGATCTCTGGTTCTTCTAGTTGAATTGTTGCGGTCATGACAATAGCATTGGGGTCTGTGCCAATGATCTGTCCTTCATTGGTGTTGTGCCAGGGCATTTTGTGGAAATCACACCATTTTCCAGTGTCCTTCTTTGTCTTCTCGTGACCCTTCTTTTCATGTGGCTTGGATTGGTTTTCGAGAGACTGTTTGTTAGGGACATGTTTGTCATACTTTGGTTGTTGTAGATTTGCAGAACTAAAATCCTGTTTATTCTGGTGCTTAAATTTCTGCTCAATTTTAACAACATATCGATAGGCAACACTGAGTGATAATATGTCCATAAAATCCATTTCAGTTTGGATGTATCTATGTAGAGCCCCACGGTATTTTAGAACGAAATGTCATTCGAAGTCTTTGATACACTTCTTGGTGTGTAAGGTATGGAAGTTATTGGTGAACTCCAGAACTGCTTGGCCACTCTCTTGCCACAATGTGGTCCATCTCATGTAGTGGTCCTCATAGTTTCCAATAGGATAATATTGTTCCTTTACCGCTTCCACAAAAACATCCCAAGTGGGATCAGCCCCATATATTTCAAACTCCTCTGTGGAACTCTACTCCCAATAAGTTTCCCAATAAGGAGTGCGAAGGTGATCTTTTCTTTGTCAGAAAATTTGTGAACAGAGAAATACCTTCTAGCAGATTTAACCATTTGTCTAGGGCTTCTACATCTATCTGTCCTTCAAATATAGGAATATCAAAATTAACTTGTACCTTGAAAGGTGAGGTGCCTCCAAAGTGGCCACTTGATGAATATGCTTATGTTTCTATTGGCAGGAATTGAAGGATGTGGGAAAAATTTTCCATGATTTCGTCCCTCTATCGCATGAGAGCTTGCTCAAACAACAGACTGATAGGATCGTCTGATCCGTCATTTTTCTTTTCTTCCGCCATTGAGGGTTTCTTGGGTGTGTGAGAGAGACTTTCCTCAAGAGAGGCAAGCTTGAGACCCAACTTGCTATACTCAAACCTCGTCGGGGACATGCACTGAAAAAAATGACCAAGAACAACCGGCTCCGATACCACTGATTTGGATTATTTTCGGCACGAAATGAGATCGAAGATATAATAAAGAAATGCACAGAGATATCACATATACTCAATAATATAATAGAAATATATCAAATATTCAACCATAAACACAAATATACAATAATACACGATTTTTATTAATGAAATAAATGTACAGAGACTGTAAAATACAGAGTGAAAGACTCGATAGAATGGCGGCAACTTATCTCTGAGAAGAGATGTGACGGCTACTCGCATTCACAAGAATATCATTACAATGAGGCTTTGAAGGCATTTTTACAATAAACATGAATGCCAAAAGTCCTATACATCCAAAAACCTAACCCTAGGAGATGAACCCCAGGAGATGAAGCGCCAAAATTCATGTGGGCCCCGTTTGGGTAAGTTAGTACATCAACTTCCCGGGGTCGTAATTTTTTCATACGATCTCTGTTTTAGGTGTATGATAGCTCATTGGAAAGGTATCATTGTGGAGATTCATTTTGGGGGCTAAATTATGCCTTGAATATCATTAAGAACCTATATCTTAAAAAACCTTCATTTGGGTCCTCAAAATGGCCCCGAAATTTAAAAACTGCTAAAATAGTAAATTGCCAAATTTGCCAGAAAACTGTTTTGAGCCAGTCGGAAAAGGTGGGTGGCCACCGATATCCACCTGGATCAATTCTCCCTCCTAAGGAAGCAATGGTATCCATTGCATTGAGTTCCCAGAGGAGAGGGAAAAACATTTGATGAATCTGCATCTTGGTGAGCTGCTTGCCTTTCTGGAGATGTCGAACAACTCAGTTTGTGGAAATATGTCACGAACCTGTTGAGGATGAGGTTGTTCAACAAGTCGAGCTACATGAGAGGACAGTTTTCAGAAGAAATATTTTTTCTTTTCTGCAACCCTGTCGACCTGCTTCTATTGGATAGAAGGTTGTTGGGGAGAAGTTGTAGTGGTTGCAGTGTCCTATTCCCATTTTGAATAGATTGTGAAGAAGCTTAATTTTGCAGTATGAGATACTACCTTGTGGCACTTTTTAGGTGGAACAGTAGTTAGAACTACCTATGGTATTCTGTAGAGATGACCCCCTAAAGAAACATTGACACTGCGAGGTTGAAACTCATAAACAACATGGCGCTTCCACATATATGGTTGGCCCAAGAGAACATCACAGACATTTAGTGGGGCAACATCACATAATACCTCATCCTTGAAGGGTTGGATGCCATATGACAATTGACATTGCTGGCTGACACAAAGATCTCGTCCTTGGCGAAGCCACCTGATGTTGTATGGTTGCGGATGTGGTGTTGTCGACAATCCCAATTTTTTGATGACCTCTGCTGAGATGAGGTTCTTCTGGCTTCCGCTATCAACAATAAAACGCAGCAGGGTCCCCTTCACCCACATCTGTGAATGAAAAAGTTTCTCCCCCTATTCATGATCTGTTGGTTCTTCTAGTTGAAATGTTGCGGTCATGACAATAGCAGTGGGGTCTATGCCAATTATCTATCCTTTACCAGTATTTTCAAAATCAGATTCTGAATCAGGGTTTGGCTCCTTGTCTTTGATCTTAGCCAACAATGACTATTTTGAGCGACATTCATCGGTGTTGTGCCAAGGGATTTTGTGGAAATCACACCATTTTCCGGTTTCCTTCTTTGTCTTCCTGTGACCCTTCTTTTCATGTGGCTTGGACTAGTTTTGGGGAGACTATTTGTTAGGGATTTCTTTGTCATACTTTGGTTGTTGCGGATTTGCAGAACCAAAATCCCGCTTGTTCTAGTGCTTAAATTTCTGATCGATTTTAATAGCATATCGATAGGTAGCACCGAGTGATGAGATGTCCAGAAATTCCATTTCAGTTTGGATGTATCTGTGTAGAGCCCCATGGTATTTCAAAACTAAATTTCATTTGGAGTCTTTGATACCCATCTTGGTGCACAAGGTATGGAAGGTATTGGTGAACTCTGGAATTGATTGGCCCCTCTCTTGCCGTAGTGTGGTCCATCTCATGTACTGGTCCTCATAGTTACCAATAGGGTAATATTGTTCCTTTACCGCATCCACAAAAACATCCCAAGTGGGATCGTCCCCATATATTTCAGAATCCTCTGTAGAACTCTGCTCCCAATAAGTTTCCCACCAATGTTTGACAATGGGGAGAGCTTTAAGGAGTGCGAAGGTGATCTTTTCTTTGTCGGAAAATTTGTGAACAGAGAAATAACCTTCTAGCAAATTTAACCATTTGTCTAGGGCTTATGCATCTATTTATCCTTCAAATACAGGAATATCAAAATTAACTTGTAGCTTGAAAGGCGAAGTGCCTCCAAAGTGTTCGCTTGATGAAGATGCACCTATTGCTATCGGCAGGCATTGAAGAATGTGGGAAAATTTCTCCATCATTCCATCCCTCTGTCGCGTGAGAGCTTGCTCAAGCAACAGACTGATAGGATCGTCTGCTCTGTCATTTTTCTTTTCTTCCACCATTGAGGGCTTCTTGGGTGTGCGAGAGTGACTTTCCTCAAGAGAGACAAGCTCAAGACCCAACTTGCTATACTTAGACCTCGTCGGGGACATGCACTGATCTAGATTATTTTCGACACGAAATGAGATCCGAGATATAATAAATAAATGCACAGAGATATCACAGATATTCAATAATATAATAGAAATATATTAGAGATGCAACCATAAACACAGATATACATTAATACATGATTTCTATTAATGAAGTAAATGTACAAAGACTGTAAAATACAGAGTGAAAGTCTCGATAGAATGGTGGCAGCTTATCTCCAAGAAGAGATGTGACGGCTACTCGCATTCGCAACAAGATCATTACAATGAGGCTCTGAAGGAATTTTTACAATAAACAGTAATTCCAAAATTCATATACATCCAAAAACCTAACCCTAGGAGATGAAGCGCCAAAATTCATGTGGGCCCCATTTGGGTAAGTTAGTACATCAATTTCCCAGGGTCGTAAAGTTTGCATACGATCTCCGTTTTAGGCGTATGATAGCTCGTTGGAAAGGTATCATTGAGGAGACTCATTTTGGGGGCCCAATCAGTCCTTCATTTATCATTGATAACTTCTATCTTGAAAAACCTTCATTTGGGCCCTCAAAATGGCCCCGGAAGTTAAAAACTGCTAAAAATAGTAAATTGCCAAATTTGCTAGAAAATTGTTTTGAGCCAGTTGGAAAAGGTGCATGGCCACCGATATCCACCTAGATCAATCCTCCCTCCTAATGCAAGAGAATCTAAAGCGAGCCAACGCGGAGACAACGGATAGCTGGAAAAACGCCCAACGCAAATTTTGAAATATCTTGAAACATTTAATGAAACCATCGAGTGGAGGCACACTTGTAAAAATGTAAATGGACCTTGAGCGATCCACTCTCATCCTTAGCAAGTAGAAGGAATTTATGGTAGTTAATGCAAGTAGACAGAATTTAATTCTAGATTAGACAGTTTAGAATGAGAGAGGGAAACGGGATATAGACACCCTCATTGTATTATTGTAAATAAAAGAAGAGAAGCAGAGAGCTATGTAGCCGAAATCCATGTATAGACGTTCAGAATTAATACAATAAGGATTTGATTCAGACTAGTGGTGTTCATATATTCTCTGTGTATGCATTTTTGAATGTTATGCCCATGGATGTTTTACTCTTTCCGTCATGAAATTGCTTTTATGTTATGTATGAATGATTTCTTATTGAATGCTTGAAATCTGAGAGAGATAGAGTAAGAGAAATCAGTTTCAATTGTTTCTCTATCTGAGCAACAGTTCCTGCAAGGAGTGCAGTTGAATTGTCTGCAAGGAGTGCATCAACAAAGTGTTCATAGGTTCATCTCTGAAATCTCAGGAGAGATAGCTTCTGTTCTCATTCCCTCAGAAGTGCAGTTGGGCACCAGAGTCGTGCAAGGTGTGCGCAGGCCAAGTAGAGGTTCAGGTTTGGTAACTTGAATGAAGTATTGAGAGACTGTTGTTGCAGGAGTGCGCAGAGTCGACGTGTTCCAATTCCTTGGAGTAATCAAGGAATTTTCCGCAAGGAGTGTGTGAAGGAGTCTTCTTTAAGACCCGGAGTTGTGAGAAAGCTCAGGAAGGATAAGGCCCTCGAAACTGTTGAAGGGTAGCACAGGGAAGTCTGTGCCTGGAAGTATTGAGAAGGGGTCGTAAGTTTGTGCCGTGGGTGGACAAGTTTCATGGAAGAATACTTAGCTCATTTCGCAAGAATAGTCAAGGAGACATTGAACAGTTGAAATTCTCCATGGATAATTCACGAAGTCCCGCGAGTCATCGGATCTCACAGAGTAGCAGAGGAGTTACGGGGATTAATTTAAAGGTTCTAATCTCAGTAGGTGTAGAGCCATATATCCAAGCCACAGGGGCCGTTGGATTTACCCGTGAACTTCTATTTCAGGTTTTTGCGAGTGGAAGTCCCGAAATCTTGGCAACAGGACTCACGAAATCACGAAACGCGAAGTCTCGGAAGCCGAAAGGATTGTGTGGGCCACAAAATCGGCAGGTGGAAAGGTGGCGTATTATCAACATGAAATTCAAATTCCTTTGACCATTTCAGGGTTTCGTGGGGTGAAGTTTCGAATTCTTTGCATTAGGATTCATGATATCGCGAAGTTTGAAGTCCTGATGGAGTGAAAGGCCGTTGAAAAGTCAACCTTGCGAGCGCATCGGAATTTCGGTAAATTAGGCTTCGGGAATCACGGGAACAAGTTGCTTGACATCGCGACCGTCGAAATCGCGATAAGGAGAAATCTGAAAGAGAAAGAGGAAAGGTCAAGCGTTGACTGCTTCGGGTTTTCAGAGATTGAGAGACAAGGCGCTTGACCACTGGATTCGTGAAGGTGCGAAGACTGACCTCCTGAAGTATAAGGGGGAATTTCTCGAAGTTAGTTGTGGGTGCATATTTCTCGAATGGGAAATAGAAGAGCATTTGCCAAAATCTCTTTGGGCTAGCGTAAGGGAAAATATCTTGTGTACGTGGACCTTCCGACCTGTGGGTTCACGGATTGGCTGCATCATTTTTGGGATCAGAGCCCAGAAAGGTTCTTTTCTTTCTGTAGTAGAGAAAAAGAGAATTCACCATGCCGCCAAGGAGAAGGGATAGACAAACACCTGACCCGCTAGAGGAGAGGGAAATATTGAGAAGAAGAGGTAGGCAGATGACTGATCCTGCCATGGAAAAAGAAATGCGTGATTTAGGTGCCAGACTTGAGGACATGGAGACATCACAGAGACGCACAGTCAGTGCTAGGGATCTTACTGATTCTGAAAGTGATTTTGAGGCTGAACATGAAGAAGAAGTTGCAGCAAATGAACACTTGATTAGGGCTATTGCAAGAATGGGTGCAAGATCGAAAATGGACATTCCAGTTTATGAGGGAAATCTAGATGCAGAGGAGCTTCTAGACTGGACTAGAGCCCTGGACACATATTTTGACTATGAATATGTCCAAGAGGACAAGAAGGTCAAACATGCTGTCACACGATTGAAGGGACATGCAACATTGTGGTGGGATGAACTACAAGCTGACAGATGCTGCAAAGGCAAGCAGAAGATCAAAAGCTGGGACAGGATGATTGCGAAGATGAAAGCGAAATTCATCCCCGGAGATTACCAAATTACTCTGTTTCGAAGGATGAAAAACTTGAGACAGAAGCTGATGACAATGAAAGAATATACTAAACAATTCTACAAGCTAAACATCAGGGCAAGTCATCGGGAAAGCGATGATGAAAAAGTTGCCAGATACATGAATGGCCTGAGATACGACATTTAGGATGAGATGAGCATGGTAACCATCTGAACGGTGGAAGATTCTTATCAGATGGCTCTAAAAGTTGAAGAGAAGTTGAGCCGAAAGTAGGGTCAAAGAGGGCGACGCAGAAGTCATCCCAAAGGTAAATCAGTTGCCTAGGATAAATATCAGAAGCCCAAGGAGGACTAGAAGAAACCTCAGACTCGAACTGAGAGAGGTGGAAGATCAAAGCAAGGGAAATATGTTGAATAGAGAGGGAAACATACTGAGTAGAGAGGAGATTATGCTGATAGTAGTATCTTTCCTCGTACCAGAGGTAGAGGAAGAGGAAGAGGTGGAGTAATAACCTACGTCACATGTGGAAATAATGGGCATAAGTCTTATGAGTGTCTAGATAAAAAGAAAGAGAGTGGAGAGACTCACATTGCCGAAGCGCAAAGGCGAGACATTGAGGCAGAAGATGCTGAAGGCGGAAGATCGCTGATGATGCGAAAAGTTCTTTTGACACCAGAGAAGGAGGTGGAGAGTTCAGTCCAAAGAACCAGACTTTTCTGGACTGCTTGCAAAGCCAAGGACAGGGTATGCAAGGTCATTGTGGATAGTGTTAGCACAGATAATCTCATTTCTACAGAGATGGTAGAAAAGTTGGAGCTGGAGACAATTGATCATCCAAGCCGATACAGAGTTTCATGGCTACAAAAGGGACATCAGGTAACTGTCACTAAATAGTGTTTAGTTGAATTTAAGATAGGAGGATATAATGATAAGATACTCTGTGATGTCATTCCCATGGATGTTTGTCATCTATTGTTGGGTAGACCATCGCAATATGACATAAATGTGATTCATGATGGGAGGATGAACACATACACCCTAGAGAAGAATGGGAGAACTCACATGTTGCTTCCAATCAAGGATAAAGAGGTGAAACTAGAAGTAAGTAACACCGTACTTCTCATGAGTGGTAAGGAACTTCTTACAAAGGTTAAGAAGAAGGAGGATCCACAATTCATTGTGGTCAAGAAACTGAATATTGTTTTGACCAGCACAAGGGTAGATGATTTACCAGAAGAAGTTCAGGAACTGTTGGAAGAGTTCACTAACATAGTAGTGGACGAACTACCTCATTCGTTGCCACTGATTAGAAGTGTGAGTCATCATATTGATCTCATGCCAGGAGCCATTTTTCCAAACAAAGCCGCGTATAGATTGACGCCGCAAGATAATGAAGAAGTCAAAAGGCAAGTCCAGGATTTGTTGGACAAAGGATTGGTCAGGGAAAGCTTGAGTCTGTGTGTTGTTCCAACAGTATTCAGTCCAAAGAAAGATGGAGGCTGGAGGATGTGTACTAACTTGAGGGAGATTAACAAGATAACCATCAGGTACAGATTCCCATTGCCAAGGATGGATGATCTAATGGATTTCTTGAGTGGAGCAAAATTATTTTCAAAGATTGATTTGAAAAGCGGTTATCATCAAATCCGCATGAGAGAAGGTGATGAATGGAAGAAAGCATTCAAAACCAATGAAGGGTTGTATGAATGGATTTTTATTCCATTTGTCTTAACAAATGCACTGAGTACCTTCATGAGGTTGATGAACAAATTCATAAGGGATTTCATCAGAAAATTTGTTATCGTATATCTAGATGACATACTAGTTTTCAATAAAACAGTGGCAGAGTATTTGAAACATTTGGCTACAGTGATGCAGAGGTTACAGCAGGAGAAGTTGTTGATAAACATGAAGAAATCCTCATTCATGAAGACAGAGCTCATTTACTTGGGATTTGTTATTTCTGCCGATGAGTTGAGGATGAATCCAGATAAGGTGGAGGTAATCAAGAATTGGCCATCACCGAAGAATACCTTTGAGGTGAGAAGTTTTTGCGGATTGGCTAGTTTCTACCAAAAATTCATTAGGAATTTCAGTGGAATTAGTGCACCAATGATGGATACAGTGAAGAAAAGACACAAGTCTTTTCACTGGACAGAAGAAGCTGAGAAGAGTTTTAATCTGTTGAAAAGGAAGATTACGGAACAACCAATTCTGGTGTTGCCGGATTTCCAAAAGACATTTCAGGTGAAATGCGATGCAAGTGGATTTGCAATAGGGGCAGTCTTGAGTGAAGAGGACAGGCTGATAGCATACTTCAACGAGAAGATGAATGAAGAAAAGGTGAAATACTCCATGTATGATAAGGAGTTCTATGCTATTATACAGACATTGAAGAAATGGAGACATTACTTGATCCCGAAAGAATTTGTCTTATTGTTTATGGTTCCATCACTGATATATTTATGTTATATTATTGAATATCTGTGATATCTCTGTGCATTTATTTATTATATCTCCGATCTCATTTCATGCCGAAAATAATCCGGATCAGTGGTATCAGAGCAGGTTGATCTTGGTTATTTTTTTCAGTGCATGTCCCCGACGAGGTTTGAGAATAGAAAGTTGGGTATTGAGCTTGTCTCTCTTGAAGGTAGTCACTCTCACACACCCAAGAAACCCTTAATGGTGGAAGAAAAGAAAAATGACGGAGCAGACGATCCTATCAGTCTGTTGCTTGAGCAAGCTCTCACGTGATAGAGGGACAAAATGATGGATAATTTTTCCCACATCTTTCAATGCCTACCGATAGCAATAGGAACATCTTCATCAAGTGACCACTTTGGAGTCACCTCACCTTTCAAGGTATAAGTTAATTTTGATATTCCTGTATTTGAAGGACAGATAGATGTAGAAGCCCTAGACAAATGGTTAAATCTGCTAGAAGGTTATTTCTTTGTTCACAAATTTTCCAACAAAGAAAAGATCACATTCACGCTCCTTAAAGCTCTCCCCCATGTCAAACATTGGTGGGAAACTTATTGGGAGCAGAGTTACATAGAGGATTCTAAAATATATGGGGCCGATACCACTTGGGATTTTTTTGTGGATGCGATAAAGGAACAATATTACCCTATTGGAAACTATGAGGACCAGTACATGAGATGGACCACACTACGGCAAGAGAGGGTCCAAGCAGTTTCGGAGTTCACCCATTACCTTCCATACCTTGCACACCAAGCTGGGTATCAAAGACTCTAAACGAAATTTGGTTCTGAAATACCGTGGGGCTCTACACAGATACATCCAAACTGAAATGGATTTTCTGGAAATCTCATCACTCGGTGTTGCCTATCGATATGTTGTTAAAATCGAGAAGAAATTTAACCACCAGAACAAACAGGATTTTGGTTCTACAAATCCGCAACAACCAAAGTATGACAAAGACGTCCCTAACAAACAGTCTCCTGAAAACCAGTCCAAGCCACATGAAAAGAAGGGTGATGGGAAGACAAAGAAGGACACCAGAAAATGGTGTGATTTCCACAAAAGCCCTCGCCACAACATCGATGAATGTCGCTCAAAACAGTCATTGGTGGCCAAGATCAAAGACAAGGAGATGAACCCTAATTCATAATCTGATTCTAAAAATATTGGTAAATGACAGATCATTGGCACAGAACCCACTAATATTGTCGCGACCACAACAATTCAACCAGAAGAACCAACAGATCTTTAAGAGGAGGAGCACCTTTTTCATTCACAGATGTGGGTGAACGAGACCCTGTTTCATTTTATTGTTGATAGCGGAAGCCAGAAGAACCTCATTTCAGCAGAGGTCATCAAACAGTTGGGATTGTTGACAACACCACACCTGCAGCCATAAAACATCGGGTGTCTTCGCCAAGGACAAGATATTTGTGTCATCCAACCCTTCAAGGATTAGGTATTATGTGATGTTTCCACACTAGATGTGTGCGATGTTCTCTTGGGTGCACCATATATGTGGAAGTGCCACGCTATTTAAGAGTCTCGACCCCGCAGTCTCATTGTTTCTCTAAGGGGTCATCTCTACAGAATACCAGAGGTAGTTCCAACTACTGTTCCACCTAAAAAGTGTCGCAAGGTAGTATCTCATACTACAAAATTTAGCTTCTTCACAATCTGTTCAAAATGGGAACAGAAGGACACTGCAACCACTACAACTTCGCCCCAAGCACCTTCTATCCAACAGAAGCAGGTCGACAAGGTTGCAACAAAGAAAAAAGATTCCTTCTGCACACCATCCTCTCATGTAGCCTAACTTGTTGAACAGCCTCAGCCTCAATAGGTTCGTGGTAGACTTCCACAAACTTAGCAGCGCGACATCTCTAGAAAGGCAAGCAACTCACCAATATGCAGATTCAGCAAACGCTTTTCCCTCTCCCCCTGGAACTCAACACAATGGATACCATTACTTCCTAAGGAGGGAGGATTTATCCACATGGATATCGGTGGCCACCCACCTTTTTCGACTGGCTCAAAACAGTTTTCTGGCAAATTTGGCAATTTACTATTTTTAGCAATTTTTAACTTCCAGGGCCATTTTGAGGGCCCAAATGAAGGTTTTTCTAGATATAGGTTATTAATTATAACCAATGGCATTATTGAGCCCCCAAAATTAATCTCCTCGATGATACCTTTCCAACGAGCTATCATATGCCTAAAACGGAGATCGTATGCAAAAGTTATGACCCCGGGAAGTTGATGTACTAACTTACCCAAATGGGGCATACATGACTTTTGGCGCTTCATCTCCTAGGGTTAGGCTTTTTGATGTCTATGACTTTTGGAATTACTGTTTATTTTAAAAAGTCCTTCAGAGCCTCATTCTAATGATCTTATTGTGAATGCGAGTAGCCGTCACATCTCTTCTCAGAGATAAGCTGCAACCATTCTATCGAGTCTTTGACTCTGTATTTTACAGTCTCTGTACATTTATTTCATTAATAGAAATCATTTATTAATGTATATCTGTGTTTATGGTTGCATCTCTTATAAATTTTTGTTATATTATTGAATATATAAGATATCTCTGTGCATTTCTTTATTATATCTCAGATCTCATTTCATGCTAAAAATAATCCGGATCAATGGTATCAGAGCAGGCTGTTCTTGGTCATTTTTTTCAGTGCATGTCCCCGACGAGGTCTAAGAATAGAAATTTGGGTTTCGAGCTTGTCTCTCTTGAGGACAGTCGCTCTTGCACACCCAAGAAACCCTCAATGGCAGAAGAAAAGAAAAACAACAAAGCGGATGATCCTATCAATCTGTTGCTTGAGCAAGCTCTCACACGACAGAGGGATGAAATGATGGAGAATTTTTCCCACATCCTTCAATGCCTGCCGATAGAAACAGACACATCTTCATCAAGCGGCCACTTTGGAGGCACCTCACCTTTCAAGGTACAAGTTAATTTCGATATTCCTGTATTTGAAGGACAGATAGATGCAGAAGCCCTAGACAAATGGTTAAATCTGCTAGAAGGTTATTTCTCTGTTCACAAATTTTTCGACAAAGAAAAGATCACCTTCACACTCCTTAAAGATCTCTCCCATGTCAAACATTAGTGGGAAACTTATTGGGAGGAGAGTTCCACAAAGGAGTCTGAAATATATGGGGTCGATCCCACTTGGGATTTTTTTTTAGATGTGGTAAAAGAAAAATATTACCCTATTATCAACTATGAGGACCAGTACATGAGATGGACCACACTACAGAAAGAGAGGGGCCAAGCAGTTCCGGAGTTCACCAATACCTTCCATACCTTGCACACCAAGCTGGGTATCAAAGGCTCCGAATGAAATTTGGTTCTGAAATACCGTGGGGCTCTACACAGATACATCCAAACTGAAATGGTTTTTCTGAACATCTCATCACTCGGTGTTGTATATCGATATGCTATTAAAATCGAACAAAAATTTAAGCACCAGAACAAACAGGATTTTGGTTCTGCAAATCCACAACAACCAAAGTATGAAAAAGACATCCCTAACAAATAGCCTCCCAAAAACCATTCCAAGCTACATGAAAAGAAGGGCCACGGGAAGACAAAGAAGGACACCGGAAAATGGGGCGATTTCCACAAAATCCCCTGGCACAACACCAATGAATGTCACTCAAAATAGTCATTGGTGGCTGAGATCAAATACAAAGAGCCGAACCCTGATTCAGAATTTGATTCTCAAAATACTGGTAAAGGATAGATCATTGGCATAGACCCCACTACTATTGTTACGACTGCAGCAAATCAACCAGAAGAACCAATAGATCCTAAAGAGGGGGAGCACCTTTTTCATTCACAGATGTGGGTGAAGGGGACCCCACTGCATTTTATTGTTGATAGTGGAAGCTAGAAGAACCTCATCTCAGCAGAGGTCGTCATACAGTTGGGATTGTCGAAAACACCACACCCACAGCCATACAACATTGGGTGGCTTCACCAAGGATGAGATCTTTGTGTCATCCAGCAATGTCGATTGTCATATGGCATCCAACCCTTCAAGGATGAGGTATTATGTGATGTTTCCCTAATAGATGTTTGTGATGTTCTCTTGGGCCAACCATATATGTGGAAGCACCATGTTGTTTATGAGTCTCGACCCTGCAGTGTCATTGTTTCTCTAGGGGGTCATCTCTAAAAAATACCAGAGGTAGTTCCAACTACTTTTCCACCGAAAAAGTTTTGCAAGGTAGTATCTCATACTGCAAAATTCAGCTTCTTCACAATCTGTTCAAAATGAGAATAGAAGGACATTGTAACCACTACAACTTTGCCCCAAGCACCTTCTATCAAATAGAAGTAGGTCGATAAGGTTGCAGAAAAGAGAAAATATTCCTTTTTCACACCATCCTCTCATCTAGCCCAACTTTTTGAATAGCTTCAACCTCAACAGGTTCATTACAGACTTCCACAAACTGAACAGCGCGACATCTCCAGAAAGGCAAACAGCTCACCAAGATGCAGATTCAACAAACACTTTTCGCTCTCCCCCAGGAACTCAACGCAATGTATACCATTGATTCCTAAGGAGGGAGGATTGATCTAGGTTGATATCGGTAGCCATTCACCTTTTCCGACTTTCTCAAAATAGTTTTCTGGCAAATTTGGCATTTTACTATTTTTAGCAGTTTTTAACTTCTGGGGCCATTTTGAGGGCCCAAATGAAGGTTTTTCGAGATATAGGTTCTAAATGATATGCAAATGCATTATTGAACCCCAAATATTAATCTCCTCGATGATACCTTTCCAATGAGCTATCATACACCTAAAACGGAGATCGTATGCAAAAGTTACGACCCCGAAAAGTTGATGTACTAACTTACCCAAACAGGGCCCACATGACTTTTGGCACTTCATCTCCTAGGGTTAGGTTTTTGGATGTCTATGAATTTTGGCATTCTTGTTTATTGTAAAAAATCCATCAGATCCTCATTGTAGTGATCTTCTTGTGAATGTGAGTAGCCTTCACATCACTTCTCAAAGATAAGATGCCACCATTCTATCGAGTCTTTCACTTTGTATTTTACAGTCTCTGTACATTTATTTCATTAATAGAAATAGTCTATTACTATATATCTATGTTTATGGTTGCATATCTGATATATTTCTATTATATTATTGGATATCTTCGATATCTCTGTGCATTTCTTGATTATATCTCCGATCTCATTTAGTGTCAAAAATAATCCGGATCAGTGGTATCAGAGCAGGTTGTTCTTGGTCTTTTTTTTTAGTGCATGTCCCCGACGAGGTCTGATTATAGAAAGTTGGGTCTCGAGCTTGTCTCTCTTGAGGACATTCTCTCTCGCACACCCAAGAAACCCTCAATCACAGAAGAAAAGAAAAACGACGGAGTAGGCGATCTTATCAGTCTGTTGCTTGAGCAAGCTCGCATGCGACAGAGGGACGAAATGATGGAGAATTTTTCCCACATCCTTCAACGCCTGCTGATAGAAATAAGTGCATATTCATCAAGAGGCCACTTTGGAGGCACATCACCTTTCAAAGTATAAGTTAATTTTGATATTCCTATATTTGAAGGACAGATAGATGCAGAAGCCCTAGACAAATGGTTAAATCTGCTAGAAGGTTATTTCTCTATTCACAAATTGTTCGACAAAGAAAAGATCACCTTCGCTCTCCTTAAAGATCTCCCCCATGTCAAACATTGTTGGGAAACTTATTGGGAGTAGATTTCCACAGAGGATTATGAAATATATGGGGCCGATCCCACTTGGGATTTTTTTGTGGATGCGGTAAAGGAACAATATTACCCTATTAGAAACTATGAGGACCAGTACATGAGATGGACCACACTACGGCAAGAGAAGGGCCAAGTAGTTCCAGAGTTCACCAATACCTTCCATACCTTATGCACCAAGCTGGGTATCAAAGACTCCGAACAACATTTGGTTCTGAAATACTGTGGGGCTCTACAAAGATACCTCCAAACTGAAATGGATTTTCTAGACATCTCATCACTCGGTGCTGCCTATCGATATGCTGTTAAAATCGAGTAGAAATTTAAGCACCAGAACAAATAGGATTTTGGTTCTACAAATCTGCAACAACCAAAGTATGAAAAAGACATCCCTAACAAACAATTTCCCGAAAACCAGTCCAAGCCACATGAAAATAAGGGTCACGGGATGACAAAGAAGGACACTAAAAAATGGTGTGATTTTCACAAAAGCCCCTGGCACAACACCAATGAATGTCACTCAAAATAGTCATTGGTGCCAGAGATCAAAGACAATGAGCTGAATGCTGATTCAGAATCTGATTCTGAAAATACTGGTAAAGGATAGATCATTGGCGCAGACCCCACTGCTATTGTTGCAACCACAACAATTCAACTAGAAGAACCAATAGATCGTGAAGAGGGGGAGCACCTTTTTCATTAACAGATGTGGGTGAAGGGGACCCCACTTCATTTTATTGTTGATAGCAGAAACCAGAAGGACCTCATCTCAGTAGAGGTCATCAAACAGTTGGGATTGTCGACAACACCACACCCGCAACCATACAACATCGGGTGGCTTCGCCAAGGACAAGATCTTTGTGTCATCCAGCAATGTTGATTGTCATATGGAATCCAACCCTTCAAGGATGAGGTATTATGTGATGTTTCCCCAC
This sequence comes from Picea engelmannii, assembly GCA_009831015.1. NCBI lineage: Eukaryota > Viridiplantae > Streptophyta > Pinopsida > Pinales > Pinaceae > Picea > Picea engelmannii. The sequence continues at coordinate 339,078 of ML796259.1, read as the reverse complement.
TAGATGTCTGTGATGTTCTCTTGGGCCAACCATATATGTGGAAGCGCCACGTTGTTTATGAGTCTCCACCCCGCAGTGTCATTGTTTCTCTAGGGGGTCATCTCTACAGAATACTAGAGGTAGTTCTGACTACCGTTCCACCTAAAAAGTGTTGCAAGGTAGTATCTCATACTGCTAAATTCAGCTTCTTCACAATCTATTCAAAATGAAAACAGAAGGAAACCAAGAAATTACAGAGTTCACCAATACCTTCCATACCTTGCGCACCAAGATGGGTATCAAAGACTCCGAACGACATTTGGTTATGAAATACCATGGGGCTCTACACAGCTACATCCAAACTGAAATGGATTTTCTGGACATCTCATCACTCGGTGCTGCCTATCGATATGCTGTTAAAATCGAGTAGAAATTTAAGCACCAGAACAAACGGGATTTAGGTTCTGCAAATCCGCAATAACCAAAGTATGACAAAGACATCCCTAACAAACAGTCTCTTGAAAACCAATCCAAGCCACATGAAAAGAAGGGTCACGGGACGACAAAGAAGGACACTGGAAAATGGTGCGATTTCCACAAAATTCCCTGGCACAACACCGATGAATGTCACTCCAAATAGTCATTGGTGGACGAGATCAAAGACAAGGAGCTGAACCCTAATTCAAAATATGATTCTAAAAATACTGGTAAATGAGAGATCATTGGCGCAGACCCCACTGCTATTGTCACAACCGTAGCAATTCAACCAAAAGAACCAACAAATCGTGAAGAGGGGGAGCACCTTTTTCATTCACAGATGTAGGTGAAGGGGACCCCACTACATTTTATTGTTGATAGCAGAAACCAGAAGAACCTCATCTCAGCAGAGGTCATCAAACAATTGGGATTGTCGACAACACCACACCTGCAGCCATACAACATCGGGTGGCTTCACCAAGGACAAGATCTTCGTGTCAGCCAGCAATGTCGATTGTCATATGGCATCCAACCCTTCAAGTATGAGGTATTATGTGATGTTGCCCCACGATATGTCTATGATATTCTCTTGGGCCAACCATATATGTGGAAGCACGATGTTTTTTATGAGTCTCAACCCCGCAGTGTCATTGTTTCTCTAGGGGGTCATCTCTATAGAATACCAAAGGTAGTTCTGACTACTGTTCCACTTGAAAAGTGTCGCAAGGTAGTATCTCATACTGCAAAATTTAGCTTCTTCACAATCTGTTCAAAATGGGAACAGAAGGACACTGCAACCACTCACTACTACATATTGAAAAATTTGCAACGAAAGTACTCTTTCGTCGCAACATGCAAGAGAAAAAGTTTTTTTTTTCTAAATCTACCCCGTGTTCGTTGCAATCTCGACGCCTACAGTTTGACTAAATTATAATGGTCAATGTTCATCGTATAAGAGACGACCTTAGATTGTTCGTCGCATAAGTGACGAATGTTGACCATAATAATTTAGTCAAACTTTACCGTTGAAAATGACCTAAAATAAATAGGTGGAAAAAAATATATATTTTTAGATCACTATCGTTGCAATGGTGATGATAGTGACCTAAAATTGGCCTATAAATATTTGACAATTTAAAGATGTTGCGAAAATCTTGCTATAACAACGACGGTTCCAAAAGGGTATTTTTGTGCAGAAAAATGTCGCAGAATGTTGTTAGAGGTGGGGAAAAACATATCAAATTGAGATTTCAAGTTGATAAACAAAATATGAAATGAATCCAAGCATCATTTGATATCGTCGCAAGAGATATGAATGTAAATAATCTTGCGATGAATTTGCTATACTATCGACGAAAAAAGTTCATCGATAATTTTATGCAATAATATCCAAATGGATGTTACTTTTATTTCAAAGTTGTAATTACTACAAATTTTGGGGGATATTAGCTTCAACTACAAATCACTCCAAGGGGCATCAAACCACTTTTGAAGCACTTTTTCAAACCAATGTTTAGGGATGAATTCACATGAGAAAGGTGATAGCAACCTGTTAAGAACCAAATACTGAATACAAAAGCACCACAATAGATATACAAGAACAATATGCAAAATCTTCTTTATTACTATCAAACCCTTAGGGTATGGAAACACCATACAATGGATCCTATTATGGAATGGATCCTCTCATGTCCACTTGCCTCTTCGAGGGGGCATCCTCCTATTGAGATACCGCTCAAAATACTTGTTAAGAACCAAATAGCTGAATACAAAATGTCACAATAGATCCAAATATATTTTAATACAATCACCACACAAGATATATGAAACCATATAGAAAACCACAACTTTATTATATCAAACCCTTGAGGTAGGGCAACACCATACAATTGATCATATTATGGAAGGGATCCTCTCCTGTTCACTTGCCTCTTCAAGGGGGCATCCTCCTATTGATATATCACTCCAAACACAATACTTCTCTTCATGTCTCGTTACATTGCTTGAACCCCTTTATATAGTGCTACCATCACCTAAGAACATTCTAGAGGAGGAATCTTCTAGAAGTAGAACCTTCTAAGAAGTCCTCTTACATTTATTATATCTAATTACCC
>ML796259.1:279197-305575 GCA_009831015.1 Picea engelmannii | reverse complement strand
CATATATGTGACTGATGTTGAATGTGCCATTGTTTATTTCCCTGCATTATTGTGATCATCATTTAGTGTTTCAGCAAAGAGTTTAAAAGAAGCATAATTGTTTAAGAACGGTAACAACTGATTCACCCCCCCCTCTCAGTTGTCCAACAGATTGATATAGGTGGATATCAGTGGCCACCCACCTTTTCTGACTAGCCCAAAACAGTTTTCTGGCAAATTTGGGAATTTACTATTTCTAGCAGTTTTTAACTTTTGGGGCCATTTTGAGGGACCAAATGATTTTTTTTCGATATAGAGGTTCTGAATGATAGATAAAAGCATGATTGAGCCCCCAAAATGAATCTCCTTGATGATACCTTTCCAACAAGCTATAATACGCCTAAAACGGAGATCGTATGCAAAAGTTACGACCTTGGGAAGTTGATGTACTAACTTACCCAAATTGGGCCCACATGAATTTTGGTGCTTCATCTCCTAGGGTTAGTTTTTTGGATATCTAGGACTTTTGGCATTCATTTTTATTGTAAAAAGGCCTTCAGAGCCTCATTGTAATGATCTTCTTCTGAATGCGAGTAGCCGTCACATCTCTTCTCAGAGATAAGCTACCACCATTCTATCAAGTCTTTCACTTTATATTTTACAGTCTCTATACATTTGTTTCATTAATAGAAATTGTGTATTACTATATATATTTGTTTATGGTTGCATCTCTAATATATTTTTGTTATATTATTGAATATCTGCGATATCTCTGTGCATTTCTTTATTATATCTCCAATCTCATTTCGTGCCGAAAATAATCTGGATCAGTGGTATCAGAGCAGGCTATTCTTGGTCATTTTTTTTAGTGCATGTCCCCGATGAGGTCTAAGCATAGCAATTTGGGTCTCGAGCTTGTCTCTCTTGAGGACAGTTGCTCCCGCACACCCAAGAAACCCTTAATGGCAGAAGAAAAGAAAAACGACGGAGCGGACGATCCTATCAGTCTATTGCTTGAGCAAGCTCTCACGTGACAGAGGGACGAAATGATGGAGAATTTTTCCCACATCCTTCAACGCATGTCGATAGCAATAGGAACATCTTCATCAAGCATCCACTTTGGATGCACCTTTCCTTTCAAGGTACAAGTTAGTTTTGATATTCCTGTATTTGAAGGACAGATAGATGCAGATGCCCTAGACAAATGGTTAAATCTGCTAGAAGGTTATTTCTTTGTTCACAAATTTTTTGACAAAGAAAAGATTACCTTCGCACTCCTTAAAGCTCTCCCCCATGTCAAACATTGGTGGGAAACTTATTGGGAGCAGAGTTCCACAGAGGAGTTGTTAATGTTTAAGCCATTATTATAGATGTTTTCATTTCATTAGATAACAATAGCATAATCCAAGATCACTGAGAAATACACAATCACAAGAGACACGGCATTTATCCTGGGAAAGCCTCTAGGGGAAGAAAACCCATCAAAACTTCCTTAATATAGATAGCCAAGAGATCTCTTATGCTAATACAGAAAGTCCTCTATGAGATATGCGCCACTATCTCTCTCCTTTGTCGGTAACAGATCAGAACTTGTCTCTCAAACTGAGCAAGTGAGTTGTGTCTAAGTGAGGCACTAGCCTCCTTTATTTATACAAGTATGGCACGTGTGAAGTGTCTTTTCACTGGCAGGGCCGACTTCTCAAATTGGGTGGGTAAAACCACCTTTATTATATTTTTGGGTCTCTTTAATAACTGTTGGGGCTGACTTCTTATTTTTCCTATTACAATTGTCTTTTGACCAATCCGCAAAAGGGGATTTGGTCCTATTACAATAACTGACATGATCAATCCACAATGGGGATTGATCCTATGCATAATATATCAATAATAATAAGAATACTCTTTGCAGTTACAATATTTCAACACTCCCCCTTAACAAGAAGGGTATTCTTCAGCAGCATCATGCGAGAGAGAGAGGACAACATCATCAACAGCATCAAGTGGGAGGACAGCATCATCAATATCATATTGGTTGGCGTATCTATAAATCATCGGAAGTTTTCTTCATCAGCATCATCATCATTCTCAAAGGAATGCCATCATCATCTGCATCAATATGTATTAGTATTAAAACTGATACATCATCATCATCACAGCACAAGGTTGGCTCATCATAATACAAGACTGGCTTTACGTCACAGCTATCAAGCTAGAAGCTCAGTACTTGTCTCATCTCATCATCTTGCTTTACGTCACAGTACTCAAGCTGGAAGCAAGATACTCACCATGTTTTATGTCACAACCATCAGGTTGGAAGCAGGATACTAGACTGGCTTTACGTCACAGCTATCTAGTTGGAATTTCATTACTAGTCTCATCATATCATCTTGCTTTACGTCTGACAACTTGGTCAAAAGCAAGGAACATCTCTTCTTGCTTTACGTCTGACAAATTGGTTAGAAGCAAGGAACATATCTTCTTGCTTTATGTCTAACAACTTGGTCAGAAGCAAGGAACATCTCTTCTTGCTTTATGTCTGACAACTCGGTCAAAAGCAAGGAACATCTCATCTTGCTTTACGTCTGACAAATAGGTCAAAAGCAAGGAACATCTATTCTTTCTTTACGTCTGACAACTCGGTCAGAAGAAAGGAACATCTCTTCTTGCTTTACATTTCACAACTCAGTTAGAAGCAAGGAACATCTCTTCTTTCTTTACGTCTGACAACTTGATCAGAAGCAAGGAACATCTCTTCTTGCTTTACGTCTGACAACTCAGTCAGAAGCAAGGAACATATCATCTTGCTTTACGTCTGAAAACTCGGTCAGAAGCAAGGAACATCTCATATTTCTTTACATCTGACAACTAGGTTAGAAGCAAGGAACACATCTCATCTTGATTTACGTCTAATAGCTAGGTCAAAAGCAAGGAACACATCTCATCTTTCTTTACGTCTGATAGCTAGGTCAGAAGCAAGGAACATCACATCTACTCCCCTTTTCGAGGGAGGTCCTTTCAGACAACACCAAGATTATCTCGAAAGTACTCAAACTTCACACAAGATAGGGGCTTGGTTAACACGTCAGCAACCTGTTCATCTGTGCTAATGTACTGGAGATTCAAGGCTCCTCTATGTACCATGTCACAGATGTAATGATAGCAGATCTCTATGTGCTTTGACCTGTCGTGGAATACAAGATTCTTTGTCATCTTTATGCATCTCTGGTTGTCACATAGAATCATGGTTGCTCTCATCTCCAAGTCAAATAGGTCGGTCAGCAACTTTCGAAGCCATATAGCTTCGTAGCTAGCAGAACATGCAGCAATGTGTTCTGCTTCCACTGTGCTGAGAGAAATACTAGATTGCTTCCTACTCTACCATGAGATCATAGCTGATCCCAAACTGAAACATCATCCTGAAGTGATTTTCTTGTCAGAAACACTTCCTACCCAATCTGCATCAGTATATCCACTCAATGTGAAATTATGATCTCCATCATCGCTGCGACCATAATCTATTGTACCTTTAAGGTACCTCATCACATGTTTTGCAGCCACTAGGTGAACAAGTCTGGGTTCTACCAGAAACTGACTCAAGTTGTTCATGGCAAAACAAATGTCTAGTTTGGTGTTTTTTAGGTACATCAGCGATCCAATAATCTGTCTGTACAGTGTGGCATCAATCAATTCTGACGAAGTATCGACCAGCAACTCCAACTTCACTTCCATGGGTGTATTCATGGGCTTGCATTCCAACATGTCGAATCTCTTTAAGATTTCGATCGTGTACTTCCCTTGGTTAAGGAATGTCTTCTCAGGACTCTACCATACCTCAAGACCTAAGAAATAATGCATCAGGCCAAGGTTTTTCATTTCAAATTCCGAGGCAAGTCTCTTTTTACATTCAGCAATAAGCTTTTCTTCTCCAGTTAAAAATAAGTCATCCACATATAGCAGTAAGATTACTGGCTCATTATTCATAATTTTGAAGTAGAGATTAGAGTCTGCTTTACTCTTGGTAAAGCCTAAGCTCGTCAAGAAACTATCTATACGGCCATACCAAGCTCTAGGAGCTTGCTTCAATCCGTATAAGGCTTTCTTCAATCTACAGACATGAGACTTCATGTCTTCAACCTCAAATCCTTGAGGTTTCTCTATATACACTTCCTCTTCTATGACACCATTTAGGAAAGTTGTATTCACGTCCATATAGTGCAGCTTCCACTTCATCTTAGTTGCAAGAGCTATGATGGTCCTGATTGAAGTGTATCTAGCCACGGGAGTGAATGTCTCTTCATAGTCAATTCCTTCCTTCTGGGAAAATCCACGAGTAACAAATCTTTCTTTATACTTCTCAATACTTCCATCAGCACCATGTTTTATTTTGAAGATCCATTTGGAGGATACCACATCTTTATTTCCCAGTATGGGAACTATTTCCCATACTTCATTCTTCATTCTGGATTGGTATTCCTCTATCATGGCATATGCCTATTCTTTCCTCTGAATGGATTCTTCAAAACAGGTAGGCTCCTTTTCTAGGAGATCACACATAAAAGTCGTATAAATGGAGAATGGATTTGGTCTTTTCACCTGTCACGTGGTTCCTTGGGGAACACTGTACTTCTCTCCATATTGAATAAGATCTCCATCCCAAGCTAGCTTTCTTTTATGGAGGATCGTCATCTGAGGAGGTTCTTGCACTTCTACTATATCATGGTCTTCTATAAGTTCCTTATCAGGGGAAGTTACGGCTTCCCTCTGTTAATGTTTATGCCATTATTATAGTTCTTTGCATTTCATTAGATAAGAGCATAATAAGAACAAGATCACTGAGAAACACACATTCACAAGAGACACATCATTTATCCTGGGAAACCCTCTAGGGGAAGAAAACCCAGCAAAAACTCTTCTTCTCCTCTCTCCAACTGGTAATTGCAGCTTGCCTCATAAGAGAATGAGCAAGTGAGTTGTGTGTTTGAAGTGAGGCGCTAGCCTCTTATTTATACCAGACTGGCACGTGTGAAAGGTCACAAATGGTAGGGCTGACCTCTCACTCTGGGTGGGTAAATTCACCTTTAATTAATTATGGGTCTTCCATAATAACTGTTGGGGCTGACCTCTTATTCTATCCTTTGTAATTTTCTGATGACCAATCCGCAAAAGGGGATTTGGTCATTATACAATTACCGACATGATTAATCCTCAATGGGGATTAATCCAATAACAATAATAATAATAATGACATGATTAATCCGCAATGGGGATTTAATCCAATAATAAAATAATAATGAGAATGCTCTTCGCAGTTACATTATTTCAACACTCCCCCTTAACAAGAAGGGTATTCTTCATCAGCATCAGGTGAAAGAGGTCTACATCATCAGTGGCATCTAGAGGATAGTATCGTCAATATAATCTTGAAACATTGTCTAGCACATTTATGAGTCATCGAAAGTTTTCTTCATCAGCAGCATCATCATTCTTGGAAGAATGCTATCATCATCTGCATCAAATATGTATCAGTAAAAATGATACCTCATCACAGCACTAGGCTAGCACATCACAGTACTACACTAGCTCAATGTCACAGCGGTTAAGATGGTAGCTCAGTGTCAGTCACATCTTGCTTTACATCTAACAACTAGGTCAGAAGCAAGTAATATCATCATCTTTCTTTACGTCTAACAACTAGGTCAGAAGCGAGGAATCACAACGTCATGATTTACGTCTAACAACTAGGTTAGAAGCATGACTCATCTTGCCTTACGTCTAACAACGAGGTCAAAAGCAAGGAACACATCAACATCTCACTTTACGTCTAACAACGAGGTCAAAAGTGAGGAATCATCTTGATTTACATCTAACAACTAGGTCAGAAGCAAGGAATTAGCGGCGTTATGCTTTACGTCTAACAACTAGGTCAGAAGCATAACTAATCTTGCTTTACGTCTAACAACGAGGTCAGAAGCAAGGATCACACGGCGTCATGCTTTACGTCTAACAGCGAGGTTAGAAGCATGACTCATCTTGCTTTACATATAACAGTGAGGTCAGAAGCAAGGATCACACGGTGTCATGCTTTACGTCTAACAGCGAGGTCAGAAGAAAGGATCACACAGCGTCATGCTTTACGTCTAACAGCAAGGTCAGAAGCATGACTCATCTTTCTTTACATCTAACAACTAGGTTAGAAGCAAGGAATACATCTACTCCCCCTTTCAGGGAGGGTCCTTTCAGACAATACCAAGATTATCTCAAAAGTGTTCAAACTTTACACGAGATAGAGGCTTAGTCAACACATCAACAACCTGTTCATCTGTGCTAATGTACTAGAGCTTCAAGGCTCCTCTCTGTACCATGTCACAGATGAAATGATAGCGGATCTCTATGTGCTTCGACCTGTCATGGAAAATAGGATTCTCGGTCATTTTAATGCAGCTTTGATTGTCACATAGAATTGTGGTTTCTCTCATCTCCAAATCAAATAGGCCTGTCAGCAACTTTCGAAGCCATATAGCTTCGTAGCTAGCAGAACATGTGGAAATGTACTCTGCTTCCGCTGTGCTGAGAGAAATATTGGATTGCTTCCTACTCTGACACGAGATCATAGCTGATCCCAAACTAAAACAGCATCCGGAAGTGATTTTTCTATCAACAACACTTCCTCCCCAATCTGCATGATATATCCACTCAGTGTGAAGTCATGATCTCCATCATAGCTGAGACCATAATCCATTGTACCTTTAGGGTACCTCATCACATGTTTTGCAGCCACTAAATGAACACATCTGGGCTCTACCAAAAACTAACTCAAGGTGTTCACTGCAAAACAGATGTTTGGTCTGGTGTTCATCAGGTACATTAATGATCCAATAATCTATCTGTACAGAGTGGCATCTATCAAATCTGACGAAGTATCGACCAGCAGTTTCAGCTTTGCTTCCATGGGAGTATTCATGGACTTACATTCTAGCATGTTGAATCTCTTTAAGATTTCGACCGTGTACTTCCCCTGGTTAAGGAAGATTCTCTCTGGACTCTGCCATACCTCAAGACCTAAGAAGTAATGCATTAGGCCAAGGTCTTTCATTTCAAATTCTGTGGCAAGTCTCTGTTTACATTCAGCAATGAGCTTTTCTTCTCCAATTAAGAATAAGTCATCCACATACAGTAATAGTATTACTGGTTCATTATCCATGATCTTGAAGTAGAGATTTGAATCTGCTTTACTCTTGGTAAAGCCCAAGCTCATCAAGAAACTATCTATACATCCATACCAAGCTCTGGGAGCTTGCTTCAATCCATATAAGGATTTCTTCAATTGACAGACATGAGACTTCATTTCTTCAACCTCAAATCCTTGGGGTTGCTCTATATACACTTCCTCTTCAATGACACCATTCAGAAAAGTTGTATTCACATCCATCTGGTGCAGCTTCCATTTCATCTTGGCAGCAAGAGCTATAATGGTTCTGATCGAAGTGTATCTGGCCACAGGAGCAAATGTCTCTTCATAGTCGATTCCTTCCTTCTGGGAAAATCCACGAGCAAAAAATCTTGCTTTATATTTCTCAATACTTCCATCAGCAGCATATTTTATCTTGAAGAGCCATTTTGATGATACCACATCCCTACTTTTTGGTCTGGGAACTATTTCCTATACATCATTCTTTATTATGGATTGGTATTCCTCTATCATGGCATCTGCCCATTCCTTCTTCTAGATGGCCTCTTCAAAACATGTGGGTTCTTCATCAAGTAGATTGCACATCAAAGCCGTGTAACTAGAGAATGGCTTTGGTCTCTTCACCTGTCTTGTGGTTCCTTCTGGAACACCATACTTCTCTCCATCTTGAATAAGCTCTCTTGCCCAAGCAGGCTTTATTCTATGGGAGAAGTTCATTTGAGGATGTTCTTCAACTTTTGTTATATCATGATATTCAGGAGTCTCCTCATCAGGGGAAGCTATGACTTCCCTTACAGGTTCTGCAACTCTGGGAACTTCCCGCACGGATTCTGTCATCCTGGGATTTACAGGTTCCTCTTCATATACCTCTTCAAGCTGACATCTTCTCGATTTCTTAAGTGTAGCTTCTTCATCAAAGGTCACATCCCTACTGATCTCAATATGGCGATGACCAGCTATGTAGATTCTGAAGGCCTTGGATACCTCACAGTATCCCACAAATATTCCCTTCTTTCCGGAGGGTTCCAGCTTGTTTCTTTTCTCTTTCGGTATATGGATAAATATTGGACAGCCAAATATTTTGAGATGGCTTACCTCTGGCTTCTTTCTGGTGAACATTTCTTCTAGGGTCTTGAACCCAAGTGCACTATGGGATAGTCTGTTCTGCACATAAATAGCTGCCATAGCTGCTTCTGCCCATAAGCACATAGGAAGATCTTGATCATGAATCATGGTCTTCACAGCTTCCATAATCATTCTATTCTTCCTTTCAGCTACACTGTTTTGTTGAGGATTATAGGTTGTAGTTAGTTCCCTCTTTATCCCGACATCTCTGCAGAAGCTTACGAACTCCTTCGAGGTATACTCTCCCCCATTATCTGACCTGAGTATCTTAATCTTTCTTTCGGAAAGATTCTCTATCAAGGCTTTGAATTCCTTGAATTTATTGAATACTTCATCTTTAGATTTTAAGAAATATATCTAGGTCTTACGAGAACAATCATCAATGAATGATACATAGTATACATACCCGCTAATGGAGGATGATGGCATTGGGCCACACACATATGAATGGATGAGTTCCAATGCTCCTTCTGCTTTGTTGTCCCACTTTGGAAAGGGGTTCTTGATGTTCTTCCCTTGCACACATCCATTGCATATGACTTCCTGATCAACCTTGAGCTCTGGTAAACCTGTGACAGCTTTGCATATGTAAGGTAGCGCCTTGTAGTTGATGTGGGCCAATATTCTATGCCAAATTTTGCATGAGTTTTCGATGGCATGGGTCATAGTAATTTCTGGGTGACCCTTCAGCTTATATAAACCATTTTCTTCACTTCCGATGACGATTTCTTCATTTAAGGTTTCTCCCTTAGCCCACATAAGAACTTCTCCATCTATGAAGGAAAATATATAGCCTTTCTTGTCTAAAGATAATATGGAGAGTAAGTTCTTCTTTAGGCCTGGTACATAAAGTACATCCTTCATTGTTATTGAGTTTTTTTAATTTAACTTGTAGTTTGATTCTCCTATTCCCTTGATGGGATATTGATAATCATCTCCAAGAGTTACTTTCTGAGAAAACTTCTTTTCTGAAATACAAGAGAGAGTATTTTTCTTACCCTTCATATGCTTTGATGCACCACTATCAATGAGCCATGTGTCCTCTCCAGGTGATACAGATCCTGAGAGAGCTGAGATCAATACATGGTCCTTAATCATCTTCATAGGTGGTTCTTCATCTTCAGCAATGTGAGCATGTTGCCTTTTGTGCTTCCTCTTGTACTCTTCTCTTCTAAATGGACAATTATTTGCCTTATGTCCCATCTTATCACAATGATAGCATTGTATAGATGAGAGATCTTGTCCCTTGTGTTGTCCTTTCTTCTGAAAATTTCTTGAATGAGATTCTTGATTGTTGAACTTGTTTGATGGTTGCGGTTCTCTCTGAGATTCCCTTTTGAAGTAGGGTTTCTTCCTTCCTCCTTTTGTATGAGTAGTTAGGGCTTGATCATCATCCCTTGCTAGTAGTGCTTCATGGTTGGCTACCCTTGTCTCTTCTTGGGTGCATTCTTCCCACAGGATTCAAGAGAAATATTCTTGAATCATTTCTCCTTTCTACATCTTGGTATTCTTCAACTGAGTTCTGAGATTCATCTTTCAATTGATGTTCTTTCCTTCATATAGTTTTCTTAGAGCATCAAACATCTCCTTCAGGGTTTTCTTTGATGATACATATGGGATCAGGTGGTCTTTGATTGAATCTGCAATGATTCTCTGAGCCCTGATTGAGTCCTTCTGATGCTTCACTTTCTCTACAGCATCTTTGCGTTCCTCCACTTCTTCTTTGATAAATCTTGATAGGTCATTCTCTATAAGGATCAGACTGATCCTATACTTCTAGGCACAGAAGTTGTCTATGCCTTCTAGTTTCTCAACAAGATTTGTGCTTGCAGACATCTTGTACTTTTGGCAACAAAAATAACCAAAAATTGAAAATGCTTGAAATCAAATTTTGACCTTACCTGGAGGTGCGCTTGGCTAAGGCGAGTAGCCTGGTGTCCTCAGATCTGAGAAAATCCAAATTTTACCCCGTCAAATCTGATCTGTGGATTTCTGGACTAGTGCTTCCGGTACTTCTGGTACTCTGGTACTTCTGGTACTTCTGGTACTTTTGTAAAACTAGGGTTTCACTTTCCAAGAGATCCAAGCCACTGAAAAGGTGCGCTCTAGGTGCCAAATTGATCCTTGGGGGAGGACACAGCTTTCTAGGAGGTTAGGGAACTGAAAATATTCACTTTTGCAAAACCCTAATTTTTGGGTATGGTAACAGTGACCTTTTTCCTCTTGCAAATAATGCTTTCTTCAGGTTGGCTCTGATACCATGTTAATTTTTATGCCATTATTATAGTTCTTTGCATTTCATTAGATAAGATCATAATAAGAACAAGATCACTGAGAAACACACATTCACAATAGACACATCATTTATCCTAGGAAACCCTCTAGGGGAAGAAAACCCAGCAAAAACTTCCTTATCATAAATAGCTTATACAATGTTCAAGAGATAACTCAAACCAATACAGAAAGTCCTCCCCAAGAGATGTGCCACTCTTCTTCTCCTCTCTCCAACTGGTAATTTCAGCTTGCCTCATAAGAGAATGAGCAAGTGAGTTGTGTGTTTGAAGTGAGGCACTAGCCTCTTATTTATACCAAACTGGCACATGTGAAAGGTCACAACTGGCAAGGCCGACCTCTCACTCTAGGTGGGTAAACCCACCTTTAATTAATTATGGGTCTTCCATAATAACTGTTGGGGTTGACTTCTTATTATGTCCTTTGTAATTGTCTGATGACCAATCCGCAAAAGGGGATTTGGTCCTTATACAATTACCGACATGATTAATCCTCAATGGGGATTAATCCAATAACAATAATAATAATAATGACATGATTAATCCGCAATGGGGATTTAATCCAATAATAAAATAATAATAAGAATGCTCTTCACAGTTACATTATTTCAACACCCTCATTGGTTCTGTAGCTCTGGGAACCTCCCTCATTGCAATATTGGGGATTACAAGTTCCTCTTCACATACCTCTTCAAGCTGGCATATTTTAGATTTCTTGAGCGTTGTATCTTTATCAAAGGTCACATCCCTACTGATCTCAATGTGATGTTGATCTGGTATATAGATTCTGAAGGCTTTGGAGACCTCACAGTGTCCCACAAATATTCCCTTCTTTCCTGAAGGGTCCATCTTGTTTCTCTTTTCTTTAGGTATATGAATAAACACTAGACAGCCAAATATTTTGAGATGGATTACCTCTGGCTTCTTTCCGGTGAACATCTCTTCTAGTGTCTTGAGCCCAAGTGCACTATGGGATAATCGGTTCTACACATAAACAACTACCATTGTTGCTTCTGCCCATAAGCACATAGGAAGATCTTGATCATGGATCATAGTCTTCACAGCTTCCAGTATGGTTCTGTTCTTCCTTTCAGCTACACCGTTTTGTTGAGGATTATAGGGAGTAGTGAGTTCCCTCTTGATTCCAACATCTTTGTAGAAGTTCACAAACTCTTTTGAGGTATATTCTCCTCCATTATCTGACCTAAGTATCTTGATCATTCTTTCATAAAGGTTCTCTATCAAGGATTTGAATTCCTTGAACTTACTGAACACTTCATCTTTAGTCTTCAAGAAATATATTCAGGTTTTACGAGAGTAATCATCAATGAATGATACATAATATGCATACCCTCTAATGGAGGATGATGGCATTGGGCCACACACATTTGAATGGATGAGTTCTAGGACTCCTTCTGTCTTGATGTCCCACTTCAGAAAAGGGTTCTTGATATTCTTCCCTTGTGCACATCCATTTCATACGCCTTTATGGTCACCTTTGAGTTTTGGTAAACCTGTGACCACTTTTCATATGTATGGTAGCGCCTTGTAGTTGATGTGGGCTAATATTCTATGCCAAAGTTCACATGAGTTTTCAATGGCATGGGTCATAGCAACCTTTAAGTGACCCTTTAGTTTATACAAGCCATTTTCTTCATTACCAATGATGATTGTTTCATTTAAGGTTTATCCCTTATCCCACATAAGAAATTCTCCATCTATAAAGGCAACTCTGATGCCTTTATTTTCTAAAGCTGAAATGGAGAGTAGGTTCTTCTTCAAGCCTGGTACATATAGTACTTCCTTCATTTTTAGTGAATTCCCTGAATTCAGTTTATGGTTTGATTCTCCCACTCCCTTGATGGGATATTGGTAATCATCTCCAACTGTCACTTTCTGAGAAAACTTCTTCTCTGAGATACAAGAGAGAATATTTCTTTGTCCCGTCATGTGCTTGGATGCACCACTATCAATGAGCCAAGTGTCCTCTCTAGGTGTTATAGATCCTGAAAGGGCTGAGATCAACACATGGTCTTTGATCTCCTCTCTCATCATCTTTGCGGGTGGCTCTTCATCTTTGACTACATGGTCATGGAGCCTCTTTTGTTTTCTCTTGTATTCTTCTCATCTGGCTGGACAAAACTTCACAATGTGTCCCATCTTGTCACAATGATAGCATTGTACAAATGAGTAGTCTCTTTCCTTTCGTTATCCTTTCTTCTGAAATCTTTTTGGATGAGATTCTTTATGATTGAATTTATTTGATTGTTGAGGCTCTTTATGAGTCTCCTTATGGAAGTAGGGTTTCTTCCTTCCTCCTTTGGTGTGGGTGGCTAGGGCTTGATCATCATCCCTTGCTAGTAACGCTTCCCAATTTGTTACTCTTGTTTCTTCTTGGATGCATTCTTCCCATAGGCTGTCGAACTTCAGTTTCTCCTTCCTGGCACATATCATCTAGATGAAAGCATCCCAAGGTATTGTGAGACCATTTAGGGCTATCATTATGAGTTTGTCTTCGTCTATGGTATCTCCAATAGCTTCTAGTTGTTCTTTGAATTCTAAGATTCTGGAGAAGTATTCCTGAATCATTTCTCCTTTCTGCATCCTTGTATTCTTCAGTTGAGTTCTAAGATTCATCTTCTGGTTTATGTTCTTTCCTTCATACAGTCTGTTCAAGGCATCAAACATCTCTTTCAGAGTCTTCTTAGATGACATATAAGGAATCAGGTGGTCTTTAATTGAATCAGCAATGATTCTTTTATCCCTTATTGTGTCCTTTTGATGTTTTGCCTTTTCCGTGGCATCGTTGGGTTCCGGTACTTCGTCTTTGATGAATCTTGCTAGGTCATTCTCTTCAAGAATGAGGCCAATCCTATACTTCCAGGCATGGAATGTTTCCACTCTTTCTAACTTGTCAACAAGATTAATGCTTCCAGACATCTTTACTTGGAGCTAGCAAAATGACCGAAAAATGAAAGTGCTCAAAAGCAAAAAATGAACTTACCAGGAGATGTGCTTAGCTGAGGCAAGTTGCCTGGTGTGTTTGGATCTGAGAAAATCCAACTTTTTCCTTCAAATCTAATCTATGGATTTCTGGACTGGTGCTTTTGGTACCTCTGGTACTCTGGTACTTCTGGTGCTTCTGGTACCTCTGGTACTCTAGTACTTCTGGTACTGGTTTTCTGGTACTTTTGGTACTTTGTGAAACTAGGGTTTCACTTTACAGGAGATCCATCCACTGAAAAGGTGCGTTGATGATTCCAAATAGATCCTTAGGGTAGGGCACAACTTTCTAGATAGTTTTAGGGCTGAAAATCTTCACTTTTGAAAAACCCTAATTTGCAGGTATGACAACAATGACATTTTTCTCTTACGAAATATGCATCCTTCAGCTTGGCTCTAAAACCATGTTAATGTTTAAGCCATTATTATAGATGTTTGCATTTCATTAGATAACAATAGCATAATCCAAGATCACTGAGAAATACACAATCACAAGAGACACGGCATTTATCCTGGGAAACACTCTAGGAGAAGAAAACCCAACAAAATTTCCTTAATGTAGATAGCCAATACAATGCCAAGAGATCTCTTATGCTAATACAGAATTTCCTCTCCTAGATATGCGCCACTCTCTCTCTCCTTTGTCGGTAACAGATCAGAACTTGTCTCTCAAACTGAGCAAGTGAGTTGTGTCTAAGTGAGGTGCTAGCCTCCTTTATTTATACTAGTTTGGCACGTGTGAAGTGCCTCTTCACTGGCAGAGCTAACATCTCAAATTGGGTGGGTAAACCCACCTTTATTATATTTCTGGGTCTCTTTAATAATTGTTGGGGCCGACTTCTTATTCTACCTATTACAATTGTCTTTTGACCAATATGCAAAAGGCGATTTGGTCCTATTACAATAACCGACATGATCAATCCACAATGGGGATTGATCCTATGAATAATATATCAATAATAATAAGAATACTCTTTGTAGTTACAATATTTCAACAAGAGTCTAAAATATATGGGGTCGATCCCACTTGGGATTTTTTTGTGGATGCGATAAAGGAACAATATTACCCTATTGGCAACTATGAGGACCAGTACATGAGATTGATCACACTGCGACAAGAGAGGGGCCAAGCATTTCCGGAGTTCACCAATACCTTCCGTACCTTGCGCACCAAGCTAGGTATCAAAGACTCCAAATGACAATTGGTTTTGAAATACCATGGGGCTCTACACATATACATCCAAACTGAAATGGATTTTCTAGACATCTCATCACTTGGTGTTGCCTATAAATATGATGTTAAAATTGAGCAGAAATTTAAGCACCAGAACAAATAGGATTTTGGTTCTACAAATCCGCAACAACCAAAGTATGACAAAGACGTCCCTAACAAACAGTCTCCTGAAAACCATTCCAAGCCACATGAAAAGAAGGGTCACGGAAAGACAAAGAAGGACACCGAAAAATGGTGTGATTTCCAAAAAATCCCCTAGGACAACACCAATGAATGTCACTCAAAACAGTCATTGGTGGCCAAGATCAAAGACAAGGAGACGAACCCTGATTCTGAATCTGATTCTGAAAATACTGGTAAAGGACAGATAATTGGCGCAGACACCAATGCTATTGTTGCGACCGCAATAATTCAACCAGAAGAACCAACAGATCCTGAAAAGGGGGAGCACCTTTTTTATTCACATATGTGGGTGAAGGGGACCCCACTACATTTTATTGTTGATAGTGGAAGCCAGAAGAATCTCATCTCAGCAGAGGTTGTCAAACAGTTGGGATTGTCGACAACACCAAACCTGTAGCCATACAATATCGGGTGGTTTCACCAAGGACGAGATCTTCATGTCAGCCAGCAATGTTGATTGTCATATGGCATCCAACCCTTGAAGGATTAGGTATTATGTGATGTTGCCCCACTAGATGTCTGTGATGTTCTATTGGGCCAACCATATATGTGGAAGCGCCACGCTCCTTATGAGTCTCTACCCCGCAGTGTCATTATTTCTCTAGGGGTTCATATCTAAAGAATACTAGAGGTATTTTTGACTATTGTTCCACCTAAAAAGTGCCACAAGGTAGTATCTCATACTGCAAAATTTAGCTTCTTCACAATCTATTCAAAATGGGAATAGAAGGACACTGCAACCACTACAGCTTTTCCCCAAGCACCTTTTATCCAACAGAAGCAGGTTGACAAGGTTGCAGAAAAGAGAAAAGATTCCTTCTGCACACCATCCTCTCATGTAGCCCAACTTGTTGAACAGTCTCGACCTCAACAGGTTCGTTACAGACTTCCACAAACTGAGCAGCGCGACATCTCCGGAAAGGCAAGCAGCTCACCAAGACGCACATTCAGCAAACGTGTTTCCCTCTCCCCAAGGAACTCAACGCAATGGATAAAATTGGTTCCTAAGGAGGAATGATTGATCGAGGTGGATATCAGTGGCCACCCACCTTTTCCGACTGGCTCAAAATAGTTTTCAGGCAAATTTGGCAATTTACTATTTTCAGCAATTTTTAACTTCTGGGGCCATTTTGAGGGCCCAAATGAAGGTTTTTCGAGATCGACATTCTCAATGATAGCCAAAATCATGATTGATCCCCTGAAATGAATCTTCTCGATGATACCTTTCACACGAGCTATCATACGCCTAAAACGGAGACTGTATGCAAAAGTTACGACCGTGGGAAGTTGATGTACTAACTTACCCAAATGGGGCCCACATGAATTTTGGCGCATCATCTCCTAGGGTTAGGTTTTTGGATGTCTAGGACTTTTTCCATTCCAGTTTATTGGAAAAATTTCTTCAAAGCCTCATTGTAATGATCTTCTTGCGAATGCGAGTAGCCGTCACATCTCTTCTTAGAGATAAGTTGCCACCATTCTATCGAGTCTTTCCCTCTATATTTTACAGTCTCTGTACATTTATTTCATTAATAGAAATCATGTATTACTGTATATCTGTGTTTATGGTTGCATCTATGATAAATTTATGTTATATTATTGAATATATTATATATCTCTATGTATTTCTTTATTATATCTCCGATCTCATTTCGTGCCAAAAATAATCCGGATCAGTGGTATCAAAGCAGGCTGTTCTTGGTCGTTTTTTTTAGTGCATGTCCCTGACGAGGTCTGAGTATAGAAAGTTGGGTCTCGAGCGTTTCTATATTGAGGATAATCTCTCTCTCACACCCAAGAAACCCTCAATGGCGGAAGAAAATAAAAATGATGGAGCAGACGATCCTATCAGTATGTTGCTTGAGCAAGCTCTCACGCGATAGAGGGATGAAATTATGGAGAATTTTTCCCACATCCTTCAACGCCTACCGATAGAAACAGGTGCATCTTCATCAAGAGGCCACTTTGGAGGCACCTTGCCTTTCAAGGTACAATTTAATTTTGATATTCCTGTACTTGAAGGACAGATAGATGCAGAAGCCCTGGACAAATGGTTAAATCTGCTAGAAGTTTATTTCTCTGTTCACAAATTTTTTGACAAATAAAAGATCACCTTCGTAGTCCTTAAAGATATCCCCCATGTCAAACATTAGTGGGAAACTTATTGGGAGTAGATTTCCACAAAGGAGTCTGAAATATATGGGGCGGATCCCACTTGGGATTTTTTTGTGGATGCGGTAAAGGAATAATATTACCCTATTGGCAACTATGAGGACCAATACATGAGATGGACCACACTGCAGCAAGAGAGGGGCCAAGCAGTTCTGGAGTTCACCAATACCTTCCATACCTTGCACACCAAGCTAGGTATCAAATACTCTGAATGAAATTTAGTTCTAAAATATCGTGGGGCTCTACACAGATACATCCAAACTGAAATGGATTTTCTGGACATCTCATCACTCGGTGTTGCCTATTGATATGATGTTAAAATAGAGCAGACATTTAAGCACCAGAATAAATGGGATTCTGGTTCTGCAAATCCACAATAACCAAAGTATGACAAAGACGTCCCTAACAAACAGTCTCCCAAAAACAAGTCCAAGCCACATGAAAAGAATGGGTCACGGGAAGACAAAGAAGGACACCAGAAAATGGTGTGATTTCCACAAAATCCCTTGGCACAATACCGATGAATGTCACTCAAAATATTCATTGGTGGTCGATATCAAAGACAAGGAGTCGAACCCTAATTCTGAATCTGATTCTGAAAATACTGGTAAAGGACAGATCATTGGCGCAAACCCCACTGCTATTGTCATGACCGCAGTAATTCAACCAGATCAACCAACAGATCCTGAAGAGGGGGAGCACCTTTTTCATTCATAGATGTGGGTGAAGGGGACCCCGCTGCATTTTATTGTTGATAGCAGAAGCCAGAAGAACCTCATCTCAGCAGAGGTCCTCAAACATTCGGGATTGTTGACAACACCACACCCGCAGCCATACAACATCAGGTGGCTTCGCCAAGGAAGAGATTTGTGTCATCCAGAAATGTTGATTGTCATATGGCATCCAACCCTTCAAGGATGAGGTATTATGTGATGTTTCCCCACTATATGTCTGTGATGTTCTCTTGGGCCAACCATATATGTGGAAGCGCCATGTTGTTTATGAGTCTCGACCCTACAGTGTCATTGTTTCTCTAGGGGGTCATCTCTACAGAATACCAAAGGTAGTTCTGACTACTGTTCCACCTAAAAAGTGTCACAAGGTAGTAACTCATACTGCAAAATTCATATTCTTCACAATCTATTCAAAATGGGAACAGAAGGACACTGCAACCACTACAACTTCGCCCCAAGCACCTTCTATCCAACAGAAGCAGGTCGAAAAGGTTGCAGCAAAGAAAAAATATTCCTTCTGCACACTGCCCTCTCATGTATCTTGACTTGTTGAACAACCTTAGGCTCAATAGGTTCATGACAGACTTCCACAAACTGAGCAACACGACATCTCTAGAAAGGCAAGCAGATCACCAAGATGCAGATTCAGCAAACGCTTTTCCCTCTCCCTCGGGAACTCAACGCAATGGATACCATTGCTTTCTGAGTTAGGATTGATCCAGGTGGATATCGGTGGCCACCCACCTTTTTCGACTGTCTCAAACAGTTTTCTTACAAATTTGGCAATTTACTATTTTTAGCATTTTTTAAATTTCGGGGCCATTTTGAGGGCCCAAATGAAGGTTTTTCGAGATAGAGGTTCTTAATAATAACCTAAGGCATTATAGAGCCCCAAAAATGAATCCCCTCGATTATACCTTTCCAACGATCTATCATACGCCTAAAACGGAGATCGTATGCAAAAGTTGCCACCCCGGGAAGTTGATGTACTAACTTACCCAAACGGGGCCCACGTGGCTTTTGGCGCTTCATGTCCTAGGGTTAGGTTTTTTGATGTCTAGGACTTTTGGAATTCATGTTTATTGTAAAAAGTTATTTAGAGCCTCAATGTAATGATCTTCTTGTGAATGCGAGTAGCCGTCACATCTGCGATATCTCTGTGCATTTCTTTATTATATCTTCGATCTCATTTCGTGCTGAAAATAATCTGAATCAGTGGTATCAGAGCAGGTTGTTCTTAGTCATTTTTTTCAGTGCATGTCCCCAACGAGGTCTGATTATAGCAAGTTGGGTCTTGAGCTTGTCTCTCTTAAGGGCAGTCCCTCTTGCACACCCAAGAAACCCTCAATGGCGGAAGAAAAGAAAAATGAGGGAGCAGACGATCCTATCAGTCTATTGCTTAAGCAAGCTCTCACGCAACAGAGGGACAAAATGATGTAGAATTTTTCCCAAATCCTTTAATGCATGCCGATAGAAACAGACGCATATTCATCAAGCGACCTCTTTGGAGGCACCTCACCTTTCAAGGTACAAGTTAATTTTGATATTCATGTATTTGAAGGACAAATAGATGCAGAAACCCTAGACAAATGGTTAAATCTACTAGAAGGTTATTTCTCTGTTCACAAATTTTTCGACAAAGAAAAGATCACCTTCGCACTCCATAAAGATCTCCCCCATGCCAAACATTGGTGGGAAACTTATTGGGAGAAGAGTTCCATAGAGAAGTCTGAAATATATGGGGTCGATCCCACTTGGGATTTTTTTGTGGATGCGGTAAAGGAACGATATTACCCTATTGGCAACTATGAGCACCAGTACATGAGATGGACCATACTGCGGAAAGAAAGGGTCCAACTGGTTCCGGATTTCACCAATACCTTCCATACCTTGGGCACCAAGCTGGGTATCAAACACTCTGAATGACATTTGGTTCTAAAATACTATGGGGCTCTACACAGATACATCCAAACTAAAATGGATTTTCTGGACATCTCATCACTCGGTGCTACCTATCGATATGTTGTTAAAATCGAGCAGAAATTTAAGCACCAGAACAAACGGGATTTTGGTTCTGCAAACATACAACAACCAAAGTATGAAAAAGACGTCCCTAACAAACAGTCTCCCAAAAACTAGTCCAAGCCACATGAAAAGAAGGGTCACGAGAAGACAAAGAAGGACACCGAAAAATGGTGCGATTTCCACAAAATCCCCTGGAAAAACACCGATGAATGTCGCTTAAAATATTCATTGGTGGTCGAGATCAAAGATAAGGAGATGAACCCTGATTCAGAATCTGATTCTGAAAATACTGGTAAAGGACGGATCATTGGTGCAGATTCCACTGCTATTGTCGTGGCCGCAACAGTTCAACCAGAAGAACCAACAGATCCCAAAGAGGGGGAGTGACTTTTTCATTCACAAATGTGGGTGAAGGGGACCCCACTAGATTTTATTGTTGATCGCAGAATCCAGAAGAACCTCATCTCAGCAGAGGTCGTCAAACAGTTGGGATTGTCAACGACACCACACCCACAGCCATACAACATTGGGTGGCTTCACCAAGGATGAGATCTTCATGTCAGCCAACAATTTCGATTGTCATATGGCATCCATCCCTTCAAGGATGAGGTATTATGTGATGTTTCCCCACTAGATGTCTGTGATGTTCTCTTGGGCCAACCATATATGTGGAAGCACCATGTTGTTTATGAGTCTCGACCCCATAGTGTCATTGTTTCTCTAGGGGGTCATCTCTAAAGAATACCAGAGGTATTTCTGACTATTGTTCCACCTAAAAAGTGTCGCAAGGTAGTATCTCATACTACAAAATTCAGCTTCTTCACAATCTATTCAAAATGGGAACAGAAGGACACTCCAACCACTACATCTTTTCCCCAGGCACCTTGTATCCAACAGAACCAGGTCGACAAGCTTGCAGCAAAGTGAAAATATTCCTTTTGCACACTGCCCTCTCATGTAGCTCGACTTGTTGAATAGCCTCAGCCTCAACAGGTTCATGATAGACTTCCACAAACTGAGCAGCGCGACATCTCCAGAAAGGCAAGCAGCTCACCAAGATGCAGATTCAGCAAACGCTTTTCCCTCTCCCCCGGGAACTCAACGCAATGGAGACCATTACTTCCTAAGGAGGTAGGATTGATCCAGGTGGATATTGGTGGCCACCCACCTTTCTCGACTGGCTCAAAACAGTTTTCTAGCAAATTTGACAATTTACTATTTTTAGCAGTTTTTAACTTTCGGGGCCATTTTGAATGCCCAAATGAAAGTTTTTTGAGATAAAGGTTCTCAATGATATCCGAAAGCATGATTGAGCCACCAAAATATATCTCCTCGACGATATTGCTCCAACGAGCTATCATATCCCTAAAATGGAGATGGTATGAAAAAGTTACGACCCCGGGAAGTTGATGTACTAACTTACCCAAATGGGGCCCACATGACTTTTGGTGCTTCATCTCCTAGGGTTAGGTTTTTGGATGTATACGAATTTTGGCATTCTTGTTTATTGTAAAAAGGATTTCAAACCCTCATTGTAATGATCTTCTTGCAAATGCGAGTAGCCATCACATCTCTTCTCAGAGATAAGCTGCATTTCTTTATTATATCTTCGATCTCATTTCGTGCATGTTCCTGTATTTGAAGGACAGATAGATGTAGAAGCCCTAGAACAATGGTTAAATCTGGTAGAAAGTTATTTCTCTGTTCACAAATTTTTTGATAAAGAAAAGATCACATTCGCACTCCTTAAAGCTCTCCTCCATGTGAAACATTGGTGGGAAACTTATTGGGAGAACAGTTCCACGGAGGAGTCTGAAATATATGGGGTCGATCTCACTTGGGATTTTTTTGTGGATGCAGTAAAGGAACAATATTACCCTATTGGAAACTATGAGGACCAGTATATGAGATGGACCACATTGCGACAAGAGAGGGGCCAAACAGTTCTGGAGTTCACCAATACCTTCCATACCTTGCGCACCAAGTTGGGTATAAAAGACTTTGAACGACATTTGGTTCTGAAATACCATGGGGCTCTACACAGATACATCCAAACTGAAATGGATTTTTTGGACATCTCATCACTCGGTGTTGCCTATCGATATGCTGTTAAAATCGAGTAGAAATTTAAGCACCAGAACAAATGGGATTTTTGTTCTACAAATCCGCAACAACCAAAGTATGACAAAGACGTCCCTAACAAGTAGTCTCCTGAAAACCAGTCCAAGCCATATGAAAAGAAGGGTCATGGAAAGACAAACAAGGACACCGGAAAATGGTGCGATTTCCACAAAATCCCCTGGCTCAACACCGATGAATGTCGCTCAAAACAGTCATTGGTGGCCGAGATCAAAGTCCAGGAGCTGAACCCTGATTCAGAATCTGATTGAAAATACTGGTAAAGGATAGATCATTGGCGTAGACCCCACTGCTATTTTTGTGACCACGGAAATTCCACCAGAAGAACCAACAGATACTGAAGAGGGGGAGCGCCTTTTTCATTCACAAATGTGGGTGAAGGGGACCCCACTGCATTTTATTGTTGATAGCGGAAGCCAAAATAACCTCATCTCAGCAAAGGTCGTCAAACAGTTGGGATTGTCAACAACACCACACCTGCAGCCATACAACATCGGGTGGCTTCGCCAAGGATGAGATCTTCATGTCATCCAGCAATGTCAATTTTCATATGGCATCCAACCCTTCAAGGATGAGGTATTATGTGATGTTGCCCCACTAGATGTCTGTGATGTTTTCTTGGGCCAACCATATATGTGGAAGTGCCACGTTTTTTATGAGTCTTGACCCCGTAATGTCATTATCTCTCTAGGCGGTCATCTATACAGAATACCAGAGGTATTTCCAACTACTATTCCACCTAAAAAGTGTCGCAAGGTAGTATCTGATATTGCAAAATTCAGCTTCTTCACAATCTGTTCAAAATGGGAATAGAAGGACACTGCAACCACTACAACTTCACCCCAAGCACCTTTTATCCAATAGAAGCAAGTCGACAAGGTTATAGCAAAGTGAAAATATTCCTTCTACACACCTTCCTCTCATGTAGCCTGACTTGTTGAACAGCCTCAGCCTCAACAGGTTCATGACATAATTCCACAAACTGAGCAGTGAGACATTTCCAAAAAGGCAAGCAGCTCACCAAGATGCAGATTCAGAAAACGCCATTACCTCTCCCCCGGGAACTCAGCGCAATGGATTCCATTGCTTCCTAAGGAGAGAGTATTGATCCAGGTGGATATCAGTGGCCACCCACCTTTTCCGACTGGATCAAAATAGTTTTCTGGCAAATTTGCCAATTTACTATTTTTAGCAGTTTTTAACTTTCGGGGCTATTTTGAGGGCCCAAATGAAGGTTTTTCAAGATCCAGGTTCTCAATGATAACTGAAGGCATGATTGAGCCCCCAAAATTCATCTCATCAATGATACCTTTCCAACGAACTATCATACGCCTAAAACAGAGATAGTATGCAAAAGTTACGACCCCAAGAAGTTTATGTACTAACTTACCCAAATTGGGCCCACATGACTTTTGGTGCTTCATCTCCTAGGGTTAGGCTTTTGGATGTCTAGGACTTTTTTCATTCATTTTTATAGTAAAAATTCCTTCATAGCCTCATTGTAATTATCTTCTTGTGAATGCGAGTAGCTACCACATCTCTTCTCAGAGATAAGCAGCCACCATTCTATCGAGTCTTTCACTCTATATTTTACAGTCTCTGTACATTTATTTCATTAATAGAAATTGTGTATTATTGTATATCTGTGTTTATGGTTTCATCTCTGATATATTTATGTTATATTATTGAATATCTGCGATATCTCTGTGCATTTCTTCATTATATCTCCAATCTCACTTCGTGCCGAAAATAATCTAGATTAGTTGTATCAGAGCAGGCTATTATTGGTTGTTTTTTTCAGTGCATGTCCCCGACGAGGTCTGAGTATAGAAATTTGGATCTCGAGCTTGTCTCTCTTGAGTAAAGTCACTCTCGCAGACCCAAGAAACCCTCAATGGCGAAAGAAAATAAAAACGATGGAGCAGACGATCCTATCAGTCTGTTGCTTGAGCAAGCTCTCACACGACAAAGGGATGAAATGATGGAGAATTCTTCACAATATGTTCAAAATGGGAACAGAAGGACATTGCAACAACTACAGCTTCACCCCAGGCATCTTCTATCCAACAGAAGCAGGTCGACAAGGTTGCAGCAAAGAAAAACGATTCATTCTACACATCGTCCTCTCATGTATCCTGACTTGTTGAAAAGCCTCAGCCTCAACAGGTTCGTGACAAACTTCCACAAACTAAGCAGCGCAACATCTCTAGAAAGGCAAGCAGCTCACCAAGATGTAGATTGACCAAACGCTTTTCCCTCTCCCTCGGGAAATCAACACAATGGATACCATTGCTTCCTAAGGAGGGAGGATTTATCTAGGTGGATATCAATGGCCACCCACCTTTTCTGACTAGCACAAAACAATTTTCTGGCAAATTTGGCAATTTACTATTTTTAGCAGTTTTTAATTTCCGGGGCCATTTTGAGGGCCCAAATGAAGGTTTTTCGAGATCGAGGTTCTCAATGATATCCGATGGCATGATTGAGCCCTCAAAATGAATCTCCTCTATGACACCTTTCCAACAATCTATCATACACCTAAAACGAAGATCGTATGCAAAAGTTACGACCCCGGGAAGTTGATGTACTAACTTACTCAAACGGAGCCCACATGACTTTTGGCGCTTCATCTCCTAGGGTTAGGTTTTTGGATTTATAGGACTTTTGGCATTCATATTTTTTGTAAAAATGCCTTCAGAGCCTCATTGTAATGATCTTCTTGCGAATGCGAGTAGCCGTCACATCTCTTCTCAGAAATAAGTTGTCACCATTCTATCGAGTCTTTCACTCTATATTTTACAGTCTCTGTACATTTATTTCATTAATAGAAATAGTGTATTACTATATATCTCTATTTATGGTTCAAACTCTTACATATTTCTATTATATTATTGAATATCTGCGATATCTCTGTGCATTTCTTTATTATTTCTCCGATCTCATTTCATGCCGAAAATAATCCAGATCAGTGGTATCAGAGCAGGCTGTTCTTGGTCGTTTTTCTCAATGCATGTCCCCAATGAGGTATGAGTATAGAAAGTTGGGTCTTGAGCTTCTCTCTCTTGAGGACAGTCGCTCTCACACACCCAATAAACCCTCAATGGCGGAAGAAAATAAAAACGACAGAGCAGAGGATCTTATCAGTGTATTGCTTGAGAAATCTATCACGTGAGACAGGGATGAAACGATGGAGAATTTTTCCCACATCCTTCAACTCCTCCCGATAGCAACAGCTGCATATTCATCAAGTAGGAACTTTGGAGGCACCTCGCCTTTCAAGGTACAAGTTAATTTTGATATTCCTATATTTGAAGGACAGATAGATGCAGAAGCCCTAGACAAATGGTTAAATATGCTAGAAGGTTATTTCTTTGTTCACAAATTTTTAGACAAAGAAAAGATCACCTTTGCACTCCTTAAATCTCTCCCCCATTTCAAACATTGGTGGGAAACTTATTGGGAGAAGAGTTCCATAGAGGAGTCTGAAATATATGGTGTTGATTGTTAGGTATGTGTTATATTCTTTGCATGCGTGTGTGCGAGTGCATTAGATACGACAACTGCGTCTGACAATCCCTTTACCTGGAGCTCTGTCGTGTGCGTCGGGCACTTTCCTAGGGGGGTCCCAGGGGGGGGGCAGGTATTCCCCCCCCCCTAGGTTATGCGCAGCATTCGGAAATGGGTGGTAGCCTAGGGTCGACGGGGTTCGGGACAGCGCCCCGAAAATTTTTTTTTTTTTGGGCGGTTTTTGCTATTTATAGCGGATTTGTAAATTAATCCCGGATTAAGGGATTAGGGTTTTGGTATCTACGGAATACCTAAAAACATTGTATATACTCTATGGTGAATGGTGAAATTGGATATAATGAAAATAAGAAAGGTTTTCCCAGTTGAGGGTTTCCGGTATAAAATCTATGTGTACTCTGTGTATGAGCCATTGATTAATTTTTGTATTGCTTAAGAATTTATATGCATTGCTTTACTTCACAGGTTTAAAACTTACATGTGGTATCAGAGCATGTTTTTGGCTTCAGAGGGATGCCTTTGTTGCTGAGGGTTTGGCTCGGTCTTGAGAGATCAAGTTTATCTTGGATCTGTGATAAACCTGGGTTTAGTGGGAGATTTTGTAGTGGATATTTGAGTAAAGAAAGAGGAATGGCAAGCTCATCTAGAATCGAGATAGAGAAGTTCAATGGTAAAAACTTTGAGCTATGGAAGCTCAAGATGGAGGACCTTCTTGTAGACAAAGAACAATGGATCGTTGTGGATCTTGGTACACAGCCTACTGGTACACCATCTACAAG
>ML796259.1:241742-264948 GCA_009831015.1 Picea engelmannii | reverse complement strand
TTTGTGGAGGTCATACAGCATGTAATGTGCACAGAAATTGAGGAGGACAGCAGCTGCAATTTCTGAGAGTATTGGCATGCATTCCAAGGCTGCCATACAACATTTGTTGGCACAGAAATTGAGGTAACTGCTATAATATATTTATGAGTGTATTTTCGTACAGTCCGTACAATTGTAGCAGAGTTTTGGTACAAATTTCGAGACAGTTCGTACAACATTAATTGCTGGGACAGCCGTATAGTTGTACAGATTTCTGGTTCAGAAATCGAGGAGCAAAGCTACAGGAATGTCCAGATAAGTTTGTGTAAATATCTAAAGATGAATATGTTGTAAAAGAATTTCTCAGAAGCTCATAAATAATACAAAGCCCTCTCTCATTGGTTTTCCCCTTGTGGGTTTTTCCAGGGTCAAAGTTAGACCGAAAATATTTGTGTCTATATTTTCTGAGTTTTGCATATTGCTGATATTTTTATTTTTGTGTTAAAAACGATGTTCAGAATCCTCATGTTTCAGTTCTGAAATTTATTTTCTGTTAAGTTTTTTATATGCTGAAACACAATGTTGAGTCATATGCTGAAACACCGCTGTGAGTATATGCTGAAACACAGTGCTGTAACATATGCTGAAACACAGTGTTGTAACATATGCTGAAACACAGTGCTGAGTCATATGCTGAAACACCGTTGTGAGTATATGCTGAAACACAGGGCTGTAACATATGCTGAAATAGTGCTGAAACTGAGTTTGGAATTTAAATTTGACTGAAAAATCAGCGAGACTGAAACTGGGTTGGGATTTTGAAAAAAATAACAGTCGATAGCAACAGGAGCATATTCATCAAGCAGCCACTTTGGAGGCACCGCACCTTTCAAGGTACAAGTTAATTTTGATATTCCTGTATTTGAAGGACTGATAGATGCAGAAGCCCCAGACAAATGGTTAAATCTGCTAGAAGGTTATTTCTCTGTTCACAAATCCGACAAAGAAAAGATCACCTTCGCACTCCTTAAAGATCTCCCCCATGTCAAACATTGGTGGAAAACTTATTAGGAGAAGACCTCCACAGAGGAGTCTAAAATATATGGGTCTAATCCCACTTGGGATTTTTTTGTGGATTCGGTAAAGGAACAATATTACCCTATTGGAAACTATGAGGACCACTACATGAGATGGACCACACTGTGGCAAGAGAGGGGCCAAGTAGTTCCGGAGTTCACCAATACCTTCCATACCTTGTGCACTAAGCTGGGTATCAAAGACTCTGAATGACATTTGGTTCTGAAATATCATGGGGCTCTACATAGATACATCCAAACTGAAATTGATTTTCTGGACATCTCATCACTCGGTGTTGCCTATCGATATGTTGTTAAAATCGTGCAGAAATTTAAGCACCAGAAAAAATGGTATTTTGGTTCTGCAAATCCGCAACAATCAAAGTATGACAAAGATGTCCCTAACAAACAGTCTCCTGAAAACCAGTCCAGGCCACATGAAAAGAAGGGTCACATGAAAACAAAGAAGGACACCGGAAAATGGTGTGATTTCCACAAAAGCCCCTGGCACAACACCGATGAATGTGGCTCAAAACAGTCATTGGTGTCCGAGATCAAAGACAAGGAGTCGAACCCTAATTCAGAATCTAATTCTGAAAATACTGGTAAAGGATAGATCATTGGCATAGACCCCACTGCTATTGTCGCAACCGCAACAATTCAACCAGAAGAACCAACAGATCCTGAAAAGGCAGAGCACCTTTTTCATTCACAGATGTGGGTGAAGGGAATCCCGCTGCATTTTATTGTTGATAGCAGAAGCCAGAAGAACCTCATCTCAGCAGAGGTTGTCAAACATTTGGGATTGTCGACAACACCGCACCCGCAGCCATACAACATCGGGTGGCTTCGCCAAGGATGAGATATTTGTGTCAGCTAGCAATGTCGATTGTCATATGGCATCCAACCCTTCAAGGATGAGGTATTATGTGATGTTTCCCCACTATATGTTTGTGATGTTCTCTTGGGCAAACCATATATGTGGAAGCGCCACGTTGTTTATGAGTCTCGGCCCCGCAATGTCATTGTTTCTCTAGGGGGTCATCTCTACAGAATAAAAAGGTAGTTCTGACTACTGTTCCACCTAAAAAGTGTCACAAGGTAGTATCTCATACTGCAAAATTCAGCTTCTTCACAATCTGTTCAAAATGGGAACAGAAGGACACTGCAACCACTACAGCTTCTCCCTAAGCACCTTCTATCCAACAGAAGCAGGTCGACAAGGTTGCAGCAAAGAGAAAAGATTCCTTCTGCACACCATCCTCTCATGTAGCCCGACATGTTGAACAGCCTCAGCCTCAACAGGTTCGTGACAGACTTCCACAAACTTAGCAGTGCGACATCTCCAGAAAGGCAAGCAACTCACTAAGATGCAGATTCAGCAAACTCTTTTCCCTATCCCCCGAGAACTCAACGCAATGGAGACGTCCCTAACAAACAATCTCCCAAAAACCATTCCAAGCCACATGAAAATAAGGGTCATGAAAAGACAAAGAAGGACACCGAAAAATGGTGAAATTTTCACAAAAGCCCCTGGCACAACACCGATGAATGTCGTTGAAAATAGTCATTGGTGGCCAAGATCAAAGATAAGGAGCCAAACCCTGATTCAAAATCTAATTCTAAAAATACTGGTAAAGGACAAATCATTGGTGCAGAACCCACTTCTATTGTCATGACCACAGCAATTCAACCAGAAGAACCAACAGATCCTGAGGAGGGGGAGCACCTTTTTCATTCACAAATGTGGGTGAAGGTGACCCTGCTGCATTTTATTGTTGATAGCAGAAGCCAAAAGAACCTCATCTCAGCAGAGGTCATCAAACAGTTGGGATTGTCGACAACACCACACCCACATCCATACAACATCGGGTGGCTTCGCCAAGGAAAAGAGCTTTGTGTCAGCTAGCAATGTCGATTGTCATATGGAATCCAACCCTTCAAGGATGAGGTATTATGTGATGTTGCCCCACTAGATGTTTGGGATGTTCTCTTAGGCCAACCATATAGGTGGAAGCACCATGTTGTTTATGAGTCTCGACCCCACAGTGTCATTATTTCTCTAGGGGATCATCTCTACAGAATACCAGAGGTAGTTCCGACTACTGTTCCACCTAAAAAGTACCATAAGGTAGTATATCATACTGCAAAATTCAGCTTCTTCACAATCTGTTCAAAATGGGAACAGAAGGACACTGCAACCACTACAGCTTCGCCCCAAGCACCTTCTATCCAATAGAGGCAGGTCGAAAAGGTTGCAGCAAAGAGAAAAGATTCTTTCTATACACCATCCTCTCATGTAGCCTGACTTGTTGAATAGCCTCAACCTCAACAAGTTCATGACAGACTTCCACAAACTAAGCAGTGTGACATCTCCAAATAGGCAAGCAGCTCACTAAGATGCAGATTCAACAAATTCTTTTCCCTCTCCCCTAGGAACTCAATGAAATTTATACCATTGCTTCCTAAGGAGGAAGGATTGATCCAGGTGGATATCGGTGGCCACCCACCTTTTTCGACTAGCTCAAAACAGTTTTCTGGCAAATTTGGCAATTTACTATGTTTAGCAGTTTTTAACTTTCGGGGCCATTTTGAGGGCCCAAATGAAGGTTTTTCTAGATAGAGGTTCTCAATTATAGATAAATACATGATTGAGGCCACAAAATGAATCTCATTGACGATACCTTTCCAACGATCTAGCATACGCCTAAAACGGAGATCGTATGCAAAAGTTACGACCACGGGAAGTTGATGTACTAACTTACCCAAACGGGGCCCACATGAATTTTGGCGCTTCATCTCCTAGGGTTAGGTTTTTGGATGTTTAGGACTTTTGGCATTCCTGTTTATTGTAAAAAGGCCTTCAGAGCCTCATTGTAATGATCTTCTTGCGAATGCGAGCAGCCATCACATCTCTTCTCAGAGATAAGCTGTCGCCGTTCTATCGAGTCTTTCACTCTATATTTTACAGTCTCTGTACATTTATTTCATTAACAGAAATCATGTATTACTGTATATTCGTGTTTATGGTTGCATCTCTGATATATTTTTGTTATATTGTTGAATATCTATGATATCTCTGTGCATTTCTTTATTATATCTCCGATCTCATTTCGTGTCGAAAATAATCTGGATCAGTGGTATCAGAGTAGGTTGTTCTTAGTCATTTTTTTCAGTGCATGTCCCCGATGAGGTCTGAGTATAGCAAGTTGGGTCTCAATCTTGTCTCTCTTGAGGACAGTCACTCTCGCACACCCAAGAAACCCTCAATGGTAGACGAAAAGAAAAGCGATGGAGCAGACAATCCTATCAGTTTGTTGCTTCAGCAAGCTCTCACGTGACAGAGGGATGAAATGATGGAGAATTTTTCCCACATCATTCAACACTTGTCGATAGCAATAGGCACATCTTCATCAAGTGGCCACTTTGGAGGTACCTCGCCTTTCAAGGTACAATTTAATTTTGATATTCCTGTTTTTGAAGGACGGATAGATGCAGAAGCCCTAGACAAATGGTTAAATTTGCTAGAAGGTTATTTCTCAGTTCACAAATTTTTCAACAAAGAAAAGATCACCTTCACACTCCTTAAATCTCTCCCCCATGTCAAACATTGGTGGGAAACTTATTGGGAGCAGAGTTCCACAGAGGAGTCTGAAATATATGGGGCCGATCCCACTTGGGATTTCTTTGTGGATGCGTTAAAGGAACAATATTATCCTATTGGAAACTACGAGGACCAGTACATGATATGGACCATACTGTAGCAAGAGAGGGGCCAAGCAGTTCCAGAGTTCATCAATACCTTCCATACCTTGTGCACCAAGATGGGTATCAAAGAATTCAAATGACATTTGGTTTTGAAATACCGTGGGGCTCTACACAGATACATCCAAATTGAAATGGATTTTCTGGACATCTCATCACTCAGTGTTGCCTATCGATATTTTGTTAAAATCGAGCAGAAATTTAAGCACCAGAACAAACAAGATTTTGGTTCTGCAAATCCGCAACAACCAAATTATGACAAATACATCGCCAACAAATAGTCTTCCAAAAACTAGTCCAAGCCACATTAAAAGAAGGGTCACGGGAAGACAAAGAAGGACACTAGAAAATGGTGTGATTTCCACAAAAATCACTGGCACAACATCGATGAATGTCGCTCAAAACAGTCATTGGTGGCCAAGATCAAAGACAAGGAGCCGAACCCTGATTCACAATCTGATTCTGAAAATACTGGTAAAGGACAGATCATTGGCACAGACCCCACTGCTATTGTCACGACCAAAACAATTCAACCAGAAGAACCAACAGATCCTAAAGAGGGGTACCACCTTTTTCATTCAGATATGTGGGTGAAGGGGACCCCGTTGCATTTTATTGTTGATAGCATTATCCAAAAGAACCTCATCTCAGTAGAGGCCATCAAACAGTTGGGATTGTCGACAACACCACACCTGCAACCATACAACATCGGGAGGCTTCACCAAGGAAAAGATCTTAGTGTCAACCAGCAATGTCGATTGTCATATGGCATCCAACCCTTCAAGGATGAGGTATTATGTGATGTTTCCCCACTATATGTATGTTATGTTCTCCTGGTCCAACCATATATGTGGAAGCGCCACGATGTTTATGAGTCTCGACCCTGTAGAGTCATTATTTCCCTATGGGGTCATCTCTACAGAATACTAGAGGTATTTTTGACTACTGTTCCACCTAAAACGTGCCACAAGGTAGTATCTCATACTGCAAAATTCATCTTCTTCACAATCTGTTCAAAATGGGAACAGAAGAACACTGCAACCACTACAGCTTCGCTCCAAGCACCTTTTATCCAACAGAAGCAGGTTGACAAGGTTGCAGCAAAGAAAAAATATTCCTTCTGCACACCATCCTCTCATGTATCTTGACTTTCTGAACAGCCTCAGCCTCAACAGGTTCATGAAAAACTTCCACAAACTGAGCAGTGCGACATCTCCAGAAAGGCAAGCAGCTCACCAAGATGCAGATTCAGTAAACGCTTTTCCCTCTCCTCCGAGAACCCAACGCAATGGAGACCATTGCTTCCTAAGGAGGGAGGATTGATCTAGGTGGATATCAATGGCCACCCACCTTTTCCGACTGGATCAAAACAGTTTTCTGGCAAATTTGGCAATTTACTATTTTTAGTAGTTTTTAACTTCCGAGGACATTTTGACGGCCCAATTGAAGGTTTTTCAAGATCGAGGTTCTCAATGATAGTTGAATACATGATGGATCCCCCAAAATTAATCTCCTTTATGATACCTTTCCAATGAGCTATCATATGCCTAAAACGGAGATTGTATGCAAAAGTTACGACCCCGGGAAGTTGATGTACTAACTTACCCAAACGAAGCCCACATGAATTTTGGCGCTTCATCTCCTAGGGTTAGGTTTTTGGATGTATAGGAATTTTGGCATTCCTGTTTATAGTAAAAAGGCCTTAAGAACCTCATTTTAATTATCTTATTGCGAATGTGAGTAGCCATCACATCTCTTCTCAGAGATATGTTGCCACCATTCTATCGAGTCTTCCACTCTGTATTTTACAGTCTCTGTACATTTATTTCATTAATAGAAATCGTGTATTATTGTATATATGTTTTTATGGTTGCATCTCTGATATATTTATGTTATATTATTGAATATTTGTGATATCTTTGTGCATTTCTTTATTATATCTTCGATCTCATTTCATGCTGAAAATAATCTGGATCAGTGGTTTCAGAGCAGGCTGTTCTTGGTCATTTTTTTCAGTGCATGTCCCCGATGAGGTCTGAGTATAGCAAGTTGGGTCTCGATCGTGTCTCTCTTGAGGATAGTCTCTCTTGAAAACCCAAGAAACCCTCAATGCTGGAAGAAAAGAAAAACGATGGAGCAGATGATCCTATGAGTTTGTTGCTTGAGCAAGCTCTCACGCGACACAGAGATGAAATGATGGAGAATTTCTCCCACATCCTTCAACACCTACCGATAGCAACAGGCACATCTTCATCAAGAGGCCACTTTGGAGGCACCTCTCCTTTCAAGGTACAAGTTAATTTTTATATTCTTATATTTGAAGGACAGATAGATGCAGAATCCCTAGACAAATGGTTAAATCTGCTAGAAAGTTATTTCTCTGTTCACAAATTTTCCGACAAAGAAAATATCACCTTCGCACTCCTTAAAGCTCTCCCCAATGTCAAACATTGGTGGGAAACTTATTGGGAGTAGATTTCCACAGAGGAGTCTGAAATATATGGGGCTGATCCCACTTGGGATTTTTTGGTGGATGCGGTAAAGGAACAATATCACCCTATTGGCAACTATGAGGACCAGTACATGAGATGGACCACACTGCGGCAAGAGAGGGGCCAAGTAGTTATGGAGTTCACCAATACCTTCCATACCTTGCGCACCAAGTTGGGTATCAAAGACTCTGAACGACATTTGGTTGTGAAATATCATGGGGCTCTACATAGATACATCCAAACTGAAATGGATTTTCTGGACATCTCATCACTCGGTGTTGCCTATCGATATGTTGTTAAAATCAAGAAGAAATTTAAGCACCAGAAAAAATAGGATTTTGGTTCTTCAAATCTGCAACAACCAAAGTATGACAAAGACATCCCTAAGAAACAGTCTCCAGAAAACTAGTCCAAGCCACATGAAAAGAAGGGTAACGGGAAAACAAAGAAGGACACCGGAAAATGGTGTGATTTCCACAAAATCCCCTGGAACAACACCGATGAATGTCACTCAAAACAGTCATTAGTGGTCGAGATTTAAGACAAGGAGTCGAACCCTGATTCAGAATCTGATTCTGAAAATACTAGTAAAGGACAGATCATTGGCGTAGACCCCAATGCTATTGTCGTGATCGCAGCAATTCAACCAGAAGAACCAACGGATCTTCAAGAAGGAAACCACCTTTTTCATTCACATATGTGGGTGAAGGGGACCCCACTGCATTTTATTGTTGATAGCGAAATCCAGAAGAACCTCATCTCAGCAGAGGTTGTCAAACAGTTGGGATTGTCGACAACACCACACCCGCAGCCATACAACATCGAGTGGCTTCGCCAAGGACGAGATCTTCATGTCATCCAGCAATGTCGATTGTCATATAGCATCCAACCCTTCAAGGATGAGGTATTATGTAATGTTTCCCCACTAGATGTTTGTGATGTTCTCTTGGGCCAACCATATATGTGGAAGCGTCGCGTTGTTTATGAGTCTCAACCCCGCAGTGTCATTATTTCTCTAGGCGATCATCTCTACAGAATACCAGAGGTAGTTTTGACTACTGTTCCACCTAAAAAATTCTACAAGGTAGTATCTCATACTGCACAATTCAGCTTCTTCACAATCTGTTCAAAATGGGAACAGAAGGACACTGCAACCACTACAGCTTCGCCCCAAGCACCTTCTATCCAACAGAAGCAGGTCGACAAGGTTGCAGCAAAGAGAAAAGATTACTTCTACACACCGTCCTCTCATGTAGCCTGACTTGTTGAATAGCCTTAGCCTCAACAGGTTTGTGACAAACTTCCACAAACTAAGCAGCGCGACATCTCCAGAAAGGCAAGCAGCTCACCAAGATGTAGATTCAGCAAACGCTTTTCCCTCTCCCCCGGGAACTCAATGCAATGGATACCATTTCTTCCTAAGGATGGAGGATTGATCTAGGTGGATATCGATGGCCACCCACCTTTTTCGACTTGCTCAAAACAATTTTCTGGCAAATTTGGCAATTTACTATTTTTAGCAGTTTTTAACTTTCGGGACCATTTTGAGGGCCCAAATGAAAGTTTTTTTAGATCGAGGTTCTCAATGATATCTAAATGAATTATTGAGCCTCTCCTCGATGATACCTTTCCAATGAGTTATCATACGCCTAAAACGGAGATCGTATGCAAAATTTACGACCCTAGGAAGTTGATGTACTAACTTACCCAAATGGGGCCCACATGACTTTTGGCGCTTCATCTCCTAGGGTTATGTTTTTGTATGTCTAGAAATTTTTTCATTCCTGTTTATTGTAAAAATAACTTCATAGCCTCATTATAATGATCTTCTTGTGAATGCGAGTATCTGTCACATCTCTTCTCAAAGATAAGATGCCACCGTTCTATCGAGTCTTTCACTCTGTATTTTACAATCTCTGTACATTTATTTCATTAATAGAAATCATGTATTACTGTATATCTTTTTTTATGGATGCATATATTATATATTTATGTTATATTATTGAATATTTTTGATATCTCTATGCATTTCTTTATTATATCTTCGATCTCATTTCGTGCTGAAAATAATCCAGATCAGTGGTATCAGAGCAAGTTGTTCTTGGTCATTTTTTTCAGTGCATGTCCCTGACGAGGTATGAATATAGGAAGTTGGGTCTCAAGCTTGTCTCTCTTGAGGACAGTCACTCTCGCACACCCAAGAAACCCTCAATGGTGGAAGAAAAGAAAAATGACAAAGTAGACGATCCTATCAATATGTTGCTTGAGCAAGCTCTCACGCGACAGAGGGACGAAATGATGGAGAATTTCTCCCACATCCCTCAATGCATGCCTATAGCAACAGGCACATCTTCATCAAGCGGCCACTTTGGAGGCACCTCGCCTTTCAAGGTACAAGTTAATTTTGATATTCCTGTATTTTAAGAATAGATAGATGCAGAAGCCCTAGACAAATGGTTAAATCTACTAGAAGGTTATTTCTCTGTTCACAAATATTTCGACAAAGAAAAGATCACCTTCACACTCCTTAAATCTCTCCCCCATGTCAAACATTGGTTGGAAACTTATTGGGAGAAGAGTTCCACAGAGGAGTCTGAAATATATGGGGTCGATCCCACTTGGGATTTTTTTGTGGATGCGGTAAAGGAAAAGTATTACCCTATTGGCAACTATGAGGACCAGTACATGAGATGGACCACACTGTGGCAAGAGAGGGGCCAAGCAGTTCTGGAGTTCACCAATACCTTCCATACCTTGCGCACCAAGCTAGGTATCAAAGACTCTGAATGACATTTGGTTCTGAAATACCATGGGGCTCTACACAGATACATCCAAACTGAAATGGATTTTCTGGACATCTCATCACTCGGTGTTGCCTATCAATATGTTGTTAAAATCGAGCAGAAATTTAAGCACCAGAACAAATGGGATTTTGGTTCTGCAAATCCGCAACAACCAAAGTATGACAAAGACATCCCTAACAAATAGTCTCCTGAAAACCAGTACAAGCCACATGAAAAGAAGGGTCACGGGAAGACAAAGAAGGACACCAGAAAATGGTGCAATTTCCACAAAATCCCCTGGCACAACACCGATGAATGTCTCTCAAAAAAGTCATTGGTGGCCGAGATCAAAGACAAGGAGCTGAACCCTGATTCAAAATCTGATTTTGAAAATACTGGTAAAGGACAGATCATTGGCGCAAACCCCACTGCTATTGTCGCGACTATAGCAATTCAACCAAAAGAACCAACAGATCTTGAAGAGGGGAGCACCTTTTTCATTCACAGATGTAGGTGAAGGGGACAATCATTCTCCCGAGGCGTTTCCAAGTTAGGAAAAATGG
The DNA here is from genome assembly GCA_009831015.1 of Picea engelmannii. NCBI lineage: Eukaryota > Viridiplantae > Streptophyta > Pinopsida > Pinales > Pinaceae > Picea > Picea engelmannii. Next base: position 254,290 of record ML796259.1, on the reverse strand, counting down.
TTTGTATTTATGTGTCACAACCAATGACCATATTAGGGAGATTGGTATAGGATGGTCATTTTCTCTATGTCACATATAGTGTCCGGATTAGGGAAAATGGTCCAGGACATTCATTCTTCCTATGTCATGAATAGTGACAAGATTAGGAAGAATGGTCCTTGTATCCCATGGCATGGATTTCAGCATCTATGGAGACGTGTTTTATTTTATGGATGGTTACTCTGTGATCCATATGATAGAGGGTTACTCTATGATTCATATGGTTATAATAATGGTCTTAGTATCCCATGACGTGGCTTTCAACATCTGTGAGGGAAATTATTTTTCTGTGATCCATATGATAGAGATTTACTCTATGATTCATATGGTTAGAAGAATGGTCCTTTTGGTCACTATTCACTCTGTTGAGTGTGTGACAACTGCATGTTACACAGGGTTTAACACCTAACTTATTTAACATCATGTCTGGTTACTCAGCTTGAGTATGGATCTGTGAGATGAAGGGTTACTCCATGAGCTGATGCAGATGATGATTATATATCATGTGTTATGTCAGGTTGTTGTAGGTTATGCAGACTGTGATATTTTGATGTAACCTTTCACTAGATAGATTTGTCAACTTGAGTATAGATTAGTTGGTTGTTATGAATACCTCACTAGTTAAGAGGGAGTGTTGAAATTGTAACTATGGTCGGTCTCCATAATGTATTGGAAAAATAATTTCCTATGGGTGTGTAGGTTATAGTATATTTTAGTGGTGATGAGGCCCTAGAAAAGCTCCACATTTTGTGTAGCCATGTGCGATGTGATGATGATACCAGTAGCATGATCTCCGTGACCATGGCATGGTCTAAGGACCGTGGAATATCCTATGAGGATATGAGTACCAGAGGAAAAACATCATGGAGAATACCACCCTGGATAAGAGGGAGTGTTGATGTTTCTAGTAGTTGTGGGAGGTATTCACCTCTGAGATAACCTTTCTTATAGATTAAGATTCCAAGAACTCAATAATATCCCAATTGGCCTCACAGAAAATAATAAAAAAGAATTATAATGTTCTATAAGTAAAGTTGGCTTCAGAAGAAAAAGATAACATAAATTATATTTTCCAGAAATTTGGGTCGTACCTGCCAGAAAAGTCACTAGATAGATTAGTATAAATAAGGGTGATTCCTTCCTCATTTAACACACTCACAAATTGATCTATAGCACAATTTTGGTGGACAGAGTTGTAGTTGAATAAGGAAGAAAGGAGCATATGGAGGGTCTATCTCTTTTGTTCTTAGTGATGTGTTAGCGGAGGCCAGCCACTCTAGCACTCTAGCTAGAGTGTGTTGCAGTTGCATAGTTGGTTTTCCTTGGTGACATAATGGTAGAGGCCAACCACTCTAGTGCTCTGGCTAGAGTGAGTTGTAGTTGCATTGTTGATCTCTTGGTGGTATGCTAGTGGAGGCTAGACACCCTAGTGCTCTAGATAGGGTGTGTTGCATCTATGTTGTTGGATTTTTTCTTGTTGGTCTGCTCTTGTGGATAGAGCTTGTTCTTGGTTATTTTGTCTTGGCAAGGATATTCTCTAGAAGAAGGTTGTTGGGTTTTCTCCCCTTTTCTAGAAGTTTTTCCCAAGATGTATATGTTATGCTCGGGGGTGGCACAAGTAGGTGCCTATGGTTGGGTGGTGATGGTGCAACATCGCCTATGGTGAAATGAGCATGCAAAATAAGTTCAAATTTCAATGGTAAATCTAATGTTAACATAATCAAAAAAGAATCAACAACCTTAGAATTGACTTGTCTTGCATTGGGAACCCTAATTGAGAACATTTTCTCTCATTGAGAACTTCCACAATAATAAACATCATTTAGATGTTGAGAATAGTATGGTTCTTTCCAAAGAGGATAACTACTCTAAATTGAAGTTTAGAGAATATATTGAAGTTTGTTTTGACATTATTTATGATATAATCATATATAGAAGAGAATTCCCAAAGAATTTAGAATTTTGATCTTATATTAGATACTTTATCCCAAAATAATCTTTATTCAAAGGAATCGAGTGTGAATTTCCCAATACTTCCATGGAGTAATTTATCCATATTATACATGAAAAGGGTGTTCATACTGATCCTTCTAACATCCAAGACATTCAAGAGTGACCAATTCCTATTACCCTCAATAGTTTTTAGGTTTTCTAGGATTAGTAGGATTATATAATAGATTTATCCACAACTTCTCATATATTTCTTGCCTCTTTACTAACCTGACAAATAAGGTTGTGATTTGTTTGAGTTTGGATTCAATTAAGTACTATTTTGGGATGATATGCTCATTGCCTTTGAAATTTTAAAGTTAAATTATAGAAAAAGGTGCATGTATACTTGCAGAAAATAAGTTTTGACCATATTTAACACAATGGCTTAGCGACATCAATTTCTCTTATGATATAAGTTCTTAATTAAAATTCATCACCTTAACATGAAGCACTTATTGACATTTATTGTAATTTAACAAATTTTCAATAGAAGTGGATAATCTACCACAATCCTAGGACTTCAAGATCATATATAATAAGGATAAAGAAAATATTGTACCTCCCCCCTATTATACTAAACCTGCATAGCAATGTTTTATTAGTTCTTGAGGATAATATTGTGATGACTCACAGAATAAACTATGATGAATTATTCATGTTCATGTCTATGCCAAGGTGATTATCATTTGGGGTGTTAGCATTTCTCTTTCTAGTATCAAACTCCAATGTGACCAATATATTATTTGAATCTTCATTCATCGTAGAGTTGGAAAATACCAGATATTGTCCATAACTATTGTTAGGCTCATTGTCTTTCCCATTCATTATAATGGAAGCCAAATTTGTGTAATCAGTACAAGTGGGGTCTTGTTATCATCTGACCTTTATAAGGGTATCCTTGCACCTAATTTTTCAAGGTTTCATTAGAATGCACTCACAAATTCAATTTTATAGGACGTAGGATGGAAATACATATTAACCACAACAATGGAAGAAACTTAAACTTTTTCAATCCTAATATAACTAAATAAATGAGACTCTGCATAAAAATGTAGAATTCCATGATCATCATCATCACTTTCATTATTTCCATTGATGGACATTTTTATGTTTTTTAGCTTTTGATCTAAAGATATAATCCAAAAAAATAAAATGTTATAGTCGTTCCCCTCCGATAATTTATAATCAATGCCCCTTATATAGAAGCTTATCCTTTGAGAGTGTGGGTCTCCCTGCATGTGTGATAGAGCCTTCGATACATGAAGAAAACCTTTAACAAGGTCAATTGATCCCTATTTCTAAAAGAATCCTATAGTAACTAGAACATGAATCGTATCAAGTTTGATTCCCTCTTTTTGAGAGAATCCAACAACCCTATCTTGGCATTCTTCCATACTCCCATCAGCTACAATATTGTAATCTATCACTTGTTTAAGTTTGAAAAGAAATGAGTGCGTTGAGAATTTTATTGTAACAACAAATTTCACTTGTAATATTATGTTCTTGTGGTTTCCTCAAGATTTTCATCACATCCCTTATGACACTCATTGATTGTTTCCCTCATTTGATGGTGTTCTAGGATGTACAAGAAAACAAGTATTTATCAGATCTATCTTCATCGAGTGAGTGAAGTTCAAGTAGAATAGAGGAAAGTGAGACATATAGTAGCTCTAATAAGCGGAGATCAACTAGAGGTGAGAAGATCAGAAGAAAATTCCATAGACGCATGGAATGTTTTCTTGCTAAAGGGGGTCATGTTCTTATGATGATGAGAGAATAGACAACATCAAGGTTCCCTTGAGGTATATACATATAGTGAAACGATGGGTACCAAAGAATCTTCCTGAAATAAACACTGATTTTTGTGTCAACAAAAGGATATACCGCATTGCTCCATCGTCATTACATGGTTTGGGGATATTTTACATGGATGCCATAAAGGTCTGTTACAACGGATTAACAGAATTGATGCAGTATGTCGGACCTTTTTACATCTACAGAGATTTGATATGGCTAGTCCAATATACAAAAAATATGTGAATATATGGTGTGGTTGCAAATTATATACAGCTAAAAGACAAGGATCAAAATAAATGAGCAACTATCTATATTGACAAAAGGCCAAAATCAGTGGGGAATATTGCAGGTTTTATAAACAGTACACGACCCATGACCACAAATAAGCAAACCAATTTCATATTTGAGGGGCATGAATGAAGTCGTGTATTTGTATGTGAAATAAAATCAATAGTTTCGGGGGAAGAGTTGTTGATTGATTACAATTTGAATTGAATAGATACAGACATTGCAATGACTCTTATATTATATGATTTTCATTATGTTCTTTAGTCACTCTTTACTTTGATGTTTTCATCATGCCATGTTTTTTTCCAATGCGTATTCATGAACTAACTTTATTTCTCATACATTTTAATTTATTATATTTTTTCTAATTCTAATAAATGCTTCTCCCAGGGTGACAGGGGGAAGGAAATAGCCTCAGAGTAGTCCACAGATCCTCCTGAGGACGTTCTTACTGAGGAAGAATTTGTTTCCTCCATGAACCCAAAACAAACAATAAGGAAGATTGTGATCAAATCAAACAAGGAACTCCATTCTTTGATTCATATTTGACTGCAGAAAAATGAGATAAAAGAAAGAATTATTACCTTGATGGATAGAATTGAACTCTATGGGGTAAGCAAGATCTTTAATTATCCCATTTTTTTTTTTGGATTTCAATTTATATACTCTTACAACTAGTCCTTCATTAAAAACTCTTTATTTTTACAGGATTTTTTTTTTGAGTTTTGATCCCCAGTATGTGCCTACGGAGGTCGGTGTTTGTGCCAACGCCATTGCTACATAGACACATCATCATACGAGTACACCCCCAAGGTCGGTGTAGATACTATGTCAGTCTCTTAAAATAGTACACCCCCTAGGGTCGATGTCGGCACTATAGAACCTGATCCTAACTAGCGCATGCCAAAATCTGCATGGGATGTTCTAGATGCAGAACATGGCATTGCACATTTTGAAGAATGATTTCCTATATCTCCCCATGTCACTAGCACGGGAACACTATCGATTAAATTTTTGGTAGACAATGAGCTCATCCCTATGAAACTAGAGAAGGTTTCAAGTATTTAATATGTTCTTTAATTGTTATATACATTAATCTATTTTAAATTTGTGTTTAATGTGCAATTTTTATTTTAAACTAATGATAATATCGTTTTGCAGGAAACGATACATTTTATAAACACATGGATGACCTATCCTTGGATATATTTGGGCCCACCATATGCACAAGGTGGAATTCCCAAAGTTCGAAGTTAAAATATGAGTTCATTAAGAAGTTGGTTGGCATGTTCGGTGAGGGTACCTTCAATAAATCTGGAGTCTCCTCAAAAGCAAGAGCACATTTAAAATATCTATAGGACCAATATAGAGTTCATCTGCAAAAGAAACCCAGGTATGAGCATCCTCCAATGATTCTTGAGAGGGAGTGGAAGTCCCTACGAGACAATGCAAAGGAGAAGATGCTCAAAAAAGAAGGAAAGACACCACCCGACTCAGGAAGGTATGAGACACTACTAATAATGTAATTATGATTATTTATCGCCATTGTGACATTTAATTATGTATTTGAAAATTTTCAATACATGCTCCCATAAACATCCAAATCCACCAAGCCAGGATAGAAAATCATGGGCAGCACAGAATTAGCCCAGGTGGTTACTCAAAATTGGCCATACGAATTGTAAGCATAAAAAAATCAATTGGATCCAAATATTATATTCTTAACAATTTTAATTTAGTTGTACATAAGAAGCGCAATTCATGTTCTTATGCAAAATTGTAGGGCATGGAGTGAAAAGAAGCTACAACACAGGAAGACCTCGAGATTTTTTTCAAGCACGGCTTTAAATCCTTGGTTGAACGCAGAAAAATCTTGGGGGAAACACAACCTTCCAGCACTCAAACCAACACCGGGTAAATAAAATCAACAAAGATTATTTATAGTTTATTACTTATGCAATCTATTGATTATTATTTTTTTCCATAAAGTATTGTGTTTGTCTGTTTTAAGAAAGAACCCAACGTAGAAACAAGTGTCCCCACTGGAGGAACACAATCTACTTATGATGGAGTGCAACCCAATGAAAGCAGTGTGTAGTTCAGTACTGGAGGTACTTCATGTGCTATAAAAAAATTGTAGTATGGATTACACTTAAAATTATATAATTACAAACTGTGTATTAATTATAACCTTTCATGTTTCAACTCCAGAGCATGTAGAGGATGAGGCTAGACAAGAAGATGAATATATGGCCACATCCAAAACTATTTCGCTTTCCTCCACTACTCAAGCATGTGAAGATAACTCTAATGCATTTTTTATTTATGAAATACTTGGTTTTTTTTTCCATGTGGTTCACAGCACCGGATATCGGTGCTCACTACATCCACGGAAACCTCCCCGGAATCTGTGAGAGAACATAGGGAGGGAGAGTATTTTTAGAATATTGGGGGCTCAACAACAAGAGAATATTATAGACCCATTTAAGGGAACAACATGTCACTTACAGGGAATTGAACCTGGGTGGGGAGGGTAACAATCATTCCTCCCAACCACCCAAGCTACATCCAATGGACATTTATGAAATACTTGTAATAATAATAACTTCGGATATTAATTTATCATTTCTTTCTTATTGTAGTTGATGATCCACGCCACTCCTTGCAGTGGCCTCGACGTCGTGAGTACACGACCAGGTCATCAATAAGGCATGCAAAGGCCAAAACAACTGAATGTGAAGAAGGATCTAACGAAGTCCTTTCTCAATTCATGTAAAAATAAAGAAACCGAAAAAGAATTGATTGTACTAGCTATATAATACAAAACATCATGTACCATATTCTAAAAACATATTTTTGATGATAAAAATTATTGAGATGAAGAATTTTGTGTCTATAATTAATGAATTAATGGTATATATTAATGAATGATTGTTATATGTTTCTTTATACACATATGTTAATGAATGACTACTATATGTTTATTTATGTTTCTTGTAGATAGATTGGGTATTGGGGAATTGAGAGTGATGTGAGAAGGGGAGGGGCCATAAAAGCTTCCACCTTCATTTGGTTGGCCCTATTCAGTAGAGAATAAATTAGGATTTGGATAACCTTGAATCAATCCTCCCTAAATCCAACAGAGAAAAAACAAAGTCAATGTTGACTTCGTTTTTGCTCCGTCAAAACCAGGGAGATTTTCTCCAAGATTAGACTGCTCCAACAAATTATTCTCGAAACCAAGAGGATCTCATTCAGGTATTCATGCACTTAAGTCTCTTTAATTATTATTTAGTCATAAAAATGTTTTTTAATTTCTTTTATTATTTTTATGATTATTTGTGAGATGGTTAAGTTTCTAGAACATCTACTGGAGGAGATATATTGTAGAAGCATTAAACGAATATCATGCAACCATCAAATATCCAAGTATTTGAGTTGTTATTCCATTTCTAATTGCAATTTATTTGTATGATTTAGATGATGATTTATATTGTGATTATGGTTCTTGTCACTCACATGCATTCATTTTCTAGTCCTCACTTCCCATAACTATTTCATATCCTTATTGTCACAAACTTTGGTTGTTTGGTGATTTTCATAGTGATTTGTAAAAATCTAGGATATCTCCCAAAATATAAACACTTGGTTCCAAATAGTAAAGGTTTTCATTAGTGCCTAATTGATATCAGATAAGATTTTTTGCTTTATTGAACAAGTGCCCAAGGTTAGAATAGAGATGCCTTCCAAACCCAAAATAAATTATAAGGAAATGTAGGCATCACTTCTACATGGATTCCTCATATAGAGAGGCCAATTTTCTACATACATAAAAAAAATGAATTTATCCAGAACATACTGGGGGAAAAAAGAAGGGTGGATTGGAGAGCCATAAATCCTAATCCAACAATATTTTTCATCCACAAAATAATATACTTTTCCATCTAGAAAAATAATCGCATCCTTGGTTATGTGGACAGAGCTATGATGTGTTATGTATATTCTCATTGTAAATATAATTTTATGTCTAACCCTATAAAAAATTTCATACTTGTTTTCCTTTGTGAGGTTATGATATTGTAATTTCACTATATTTTTTTCATGCTTCGCTTGCCTGGATTTTGGAAACTCTGAGTACTAATTCTAGAAACATAACACAGTTAACAAGAAAGAAATGACATGAAAGTTTTTAGTTTCTTGGAAATTCCTAAGCGGATGGTCCAAAACATTTGATATGACAACCCTTAATCAAATATTGTAGTTTTTCCCTCAGTGAACCAATTGATTATAAAGAAGAATTTCTTGAGAACCTAGTAGTGGTTTATTTCACTCATTAATTGCTTAAGGTTTAAAATGGTAAAAAGTGCTCAATATTGATTCACCCCCCCCCCATCTTAGTATTAGTGAATGGTCAAACAATGAATGCACCTTTAGTTTTTTTATTTCACCCAAGATTATTTATACACATTGGAAATATTTGGACTATTTGGCAGTCATGTTCTACTTTCGCATTCACCAAATTTGTGCTATATTTGTTGCAAATATAGACAGAACCTTTAGAGGTAATTCATTGCACAATATGGTCCTAAGTATTCTTGTACTTGTCCTGGATTTTACCTATCAACTTACAAATTCAATTGCTACTCAGAAAACTATTGTAGCACACAAGGTAAATAGTAACTTTGTCATTTTCATGTTAAAAATCTTTTCTCCAATCTCTAGACGACTGCTTGTTCTAGAAAAAATAATGGAAAGGGGACCTAGTGGATGACTTAAAAAATGTAACCTTATACAACATTATACATTGTATTCCTATCTTCCTTTTGTATGATTTGAGTTTTAAAGTAACAAACACCTCAAATTCTCATTGCTAACCTCCATATCCCTATTACTAAAATCAGTGTTTTTTGATATATTAGAATTCAAGTTTTGTGAACTTTTTGCTTCAATTTTGTCTAAGAGAGACTCTACATATTGCAAAAAATACATATTTTTTGTAATCCTAGCTTTAGATATGAAAAATTCTGGAAATTATTTTAACTAGAAGGATTTGTGAGAAGGTTACCCATTTGCTTATATATTTTGAGTATAAAACATGTTCCTTTCAGGCAACATTATGACCCATTAAGGAGGATATCTTAGAGAATATATTTCTCTAAGACAACGTTCCTTTAAGGAACATTCTAACCTTTTCTTTCTCTGTTGACATATTACTGATATCAAATAAAAAATAGTGGCTCATGACTCAAAAAGACCAATTTGATTGGTTAGATCTCAACACGATATTTCAGACACCAATAACAATGTCCATCGTTTCCACTTTTGGCGATAAATGTTGTTTTTCTTCATATAGATATGATCAATGTATTATTACAATGATGTGTGTTACATATATAGAGAACATATGGTGACCATCCATGAAAGGATGTGTCTCTTGGATAATCAATAACTATTTATTATTATCATTTACTTATTATATATAGTATTTAATAATCAATAATAATATTAGTAATTATTAATCTAAGAGAATGTCTTCCTGATGTTGTCCAAACATCAATACTCCCTCTTAACGAGAAATACATTTTGCATCATGCCAAGCGTGTCTCTGAAGTATACAAACTTCACCCTAGACTCATGACACTTGTTTGTATGTCTTGGGAGACATCTCTCTCCCACTTGAACCAAGGAGAAACTCCTTTCGTGGATCTCCCTCTGAGCCAATTAACTCTCTCTGAGATCAGGCTCACTCTAGGTCCACATGTAATAGAATATGTCATCTTGAGTCTTTATCATTCATTGTCAAATCACCATGACTAGGACAAAAACCACACCAGGATATTTCACCACAGGTACACACTTGTGATTGAATGTCAACCTGATGTTAACTGACACGTGGAAATAAATTCAAGCACATCGAGTCCATATTATTCCTTGTCATGATCAAGGAAGGACTACGCCTGGGCCCATTTACCACAACTGCACCTTTATGATAAATGTATCCTATCTCCCTTGGTCTACATCCCAATCTAGCAGAAGGTCTGCCCGATGTTTAAACATCAACACTCCCTCTTTGCTAGGGAGGTATCTTTCCATAGTAGTACACAACTACTATCCAGTGGTACACAACCACTGCTAGTATCACACAAATATTCTCTAGTGACACAGTCATTTCAAGTGGTACACAACCATTGTAGTAGTACACAACTATTGTCCAGAGACACACAGTCTCCTCTAGTGGTACACAACCATTGTAGTAGAAAAAGGTTTGTCACACATGGAACTCCCATGTGGACTTATAGAGGCTACTCCCTCTAGAAACACTAGGTTCAACTCCTCGTAGTGTGTGATGTCAAGGTAAACTCCTTTGACATGTCCTAATTTTCTCTCCACAAGGGACATGCCCTCATGTGTTGTCCACAAGGGACGTTGGGCTATAATCCCAAACCAACTTGTCCCTTCTCGGATAAGTGTCCCACTTATCCCTTATCGAATAAGTGTCCTCACATATCAAATCAACTCAGTTCATAGAGGAGTACGATTTGGAATTATAAAGGCTACTCCCATGTGGACTTCTAGAGGCTACTCCCTCTAGAAACACTAGGGTCAACTACCCATAGTTTGTGATGTCAAGGTTAATTTCCTTGACATGTCCTCATGTTCTCTCCACATCCGGCTTGTCCTCATGTGCTCTCCACAAGGGACGTTGGGTTATCCCTTCTCATATAAGTTTACTCACATATCAACACACTTATCCCTTCTCGGATAATCCCAAACCCACTTATCCCTTCTCAAATAAGTGTCCTCGCATATCAATACAACTCAATCACAGAGTAGTACGATTTGGAGAATATCTCAGGAAGTTGCAAACATCAACACTCCCTCTCAACGAGGGAGGCATTATTTTCCACTCCAATTATTTCATGGAAGTACTCGAATTTTGTCCTAGTTTGGTAAGAACATTAGCAACCTACTCATCTTTAGGAAGGTACTGCACCAATACTCCCTTCCTCTGCACCATGTCTCAGAATAATAGTGGAATACAACACATGTCCAAATAAATCTACAAGGAGCTTGTGAAGCCATACTGCTTCGTGGATTGCCACACTCAATGAAATGTACTATGCTTCTACGGTGCTCAAGGCCACCGAATTTTGTTTCCTACTAAACCAGGAAACCATGGCAGATACCAAAGTTGAAGCAACACCCATAGGTTCTCTTCCTATCCACTACGCTCCCTGCCCAATCAAAGTCAGTATATCCCTACAATATCATGTCAATATTGGAAGTATATCTTAGACCATGTCCAACTGTGCCTCGCAAGTATCTCAACACATGATTCGTAGCAATCTAGTGTGTTTGTCTCCGCTGACTCATAAACTGGGTAAGTGTACTCACTGCATAACAAATATATGGTATGGTGTTAACTAGATACATCAATGATCCAACTAGTTGTATGTACACATTCAGATCAATTTCGACAGAATCAAAAGAAGACAGACTTAGTTTCTTCATATTTGTAACCATTGGTGTAGCCACGAGCTTCCATTGCAGCATCCCAAACTTCTTCAATATCTGAATTGTGTACTTCCCATGACTCAGTAATATCTCATCATTTCTCTGCCACATCTCTAGTCCCAAGAAGTAGTGCATCATACCAAGGTCCTTCATCTCAAACTCAGAGGCTAACACATACTTGCATTCAACAATAAGGCTCTCTGTACCGGTGAGTAATAAATCGTCAACGTAGAGGAACAAAATCAAGGACTCACCATCAACAGTCTTGTAGTATAGGTTGGGATTGGCAACAATTTTTTTGAATCCCAAACTTATGAGGTGTCCATCAATCCTCACATACCAATCTCGAGGTTTCTTCTTGAGTCCATACAGGGCCTTCTTCAACCTGCACACATGAGACTCCTTCTCTTGTATCATGAAACCATATGGTTGCTCGATGTATACTTCGTCATCAATCTCTCCATTGAGAAAGGTTGTCTTCACATCCATCTGATGTACTCTCCAACCCATGGATGTTGCAAGGGAAATAATCATCCAGATATAAGTGTATCAAGAAATAGGAGCAAATGTCTCCTCATAATATATTCCCTCTACCTGAAAGAATCCTCTAGCAACAAATCTCATTTTTTTGTGCCTCTCGATGCTCCCGTCAACTATGTGTTTGATCTTATAGATCCATTTTGAAGTCACTACAGACTTCCCCTCAGGTATGGGAACAATATCCCACACATCATTATTCATGATGGACTGATACTCCTCCATCGTGACATCTCTCCATACTGGATGACTAGTTTCCTCCTCATAAGAGGAAGGATCAAAATGAATGATGTGGCTCATAGTTGCAGCATAGCATGAATATATATGAGGTATATTTCTCACTCGGAAGGTACCATGAGGAGTTTCATGTCCTTCTTCCT
>ML796259.1:207327-222287 GCA_009831015.1 Picea engelmannii | reverse complement strand
TCAATTCTTCCCCTTCCAAAATTTATGCTCCAACTTATTGAATTCACCCTTATTATCCTTTATGAGTACTCATGTATTAACAAGTTCCCTATGGCATTCTCAAAGACTAAACTTTTTAGTGATATGTTTTACATTTGAACTTGACTTCAAAGACATGGAAGCCACTTACTATTTTATTAGATTTTTTACTAATATGGTATAATGGTGTATTTGGTCAGTTTGATTGTAAGTGATGGAAAGATGACAACTATTAAGAGGATAAATTAAAATCCCAAAGAGGATATTTCTTCCATATCTCTAGTACAATGGAAACACAACAGAAAATTAGAGATAACAGTAAAGTTTGAGGGCTTGATTCTTGCAACCATCATTCTTTGTCATAGTTCATATGAACAAATATCCATGATGTACAAGAAAGAAAATCCATTTCCACCAGGAATTTATATTTCCATGAATGACAAATATAGCAATGACATCACGACAAATCGCATTATCTATAATCCCTACTTACATTTGCCATTACCATTGCAACATTGGTTCCCTACCCAAATGACATTCAATGGTCGATACAAAGATCAAATTGAGCGATAAAAAATGTATATATGGACCCTACTAAATTCATATATTTATTCATGCCTAGTGTTAGTCATTATCATGATGACTATTTTTTACGTCAATCCAATGCATTAATTTAAATTCATAATATTATTAGATTTTTTAATTATTTGAATTACACTTAGCTTATTCCAATCTAGAGGAGAATGTGAACAACTATGAGACGTTGAAGAGTTGAGCATGAATGTGGATGGTCACATTAGTGTAACTCTTATTTTCCCCTCATGTATGAGGGATTCATTTTAAAAGGATTTTTGGGAAAGAGGGACTTGAGAGGAGGATCATGTAATCTGATTTTCAATCTCCCAGAGTGTGAATATAATACATTCACATTGATTTGTGGTGAAGAATTGTGTAAATCATTTGTTGCTTTCCTTCATGGTAGATATGTAGTATTTTCTTATGAATGTGTCTTCATTTAGTCTTATATTTTCTTTTGTTTTTTCCTAATGCATATTGGATTGATGAATGCAAATTCTAGGTTCATTGGGTTTTGTAAATAAATAGATCCAAGAGCGTAGAGGAATAGAAACGTGTACTTCAATTTCTGAGTAGCTTCATTGATTCCACTATTTGAGCTTATATTTGAATTACATTAATTTAAATTCTACAATTTTATTTGAGTATTAAAACTTCCCACATAAACCTTGCTACCAAAAAACACATAAATTAAATAAATAAATAAAACACAAAAGCATCAACCTAGCACCATAAGTTGGAGGAGTCATATTAAGGGCGGATACTTTTATTTGAGTGTCTTCATATAATGAGTTTCATGTGAAATTTGATTCAATATATCGTCCAACATCCATAATAAACCTAGCTAACTCTTTTATTTGTTGGAAGATTGGTTGTTGTCATTGATGTCAACCCTAGTCATTGGTTTTGGACCACAATATTGATGAAGCTATTTGGACATGAAGTAAAATGCACATGCAGATACAAAACCCATGGATGGATAGTATACATAATGTTGTTTCCAGTGGTATGTGGCACATCACGTGGATCCTCATGGTTGAGGAGAAATGGATTTTTGAAGATGACAAAGTGAATTGAAGAAGGAAGTACATGTAGGCCCTGAAGTTAATTAAAGAAAAGAATTACAAAATAAGAAAGTGTCAGGTCAGCCCTAATGTTAAAATGAAGTGACATAAATGGTATAAATAAATATCGTTATACATTCATTTAAAACACAAGTCTAATTTCAAAGGAAATCAGAAGTAAAGAAGGTTGGATTTCAAGGGAGAATGAAGTCTATTGGTGGTGTGTTCTAAGGTATGTTATTTCCATTTTCGCTATAAATTTTTTCTAGAACGATTCAGATGGTAAAATTGCTATTGTTTTGAGAAGACATATCAAGGTACTTGTGGTAAAATTTTCAGCTCTTGATTTTCTATAATTATGGAGATACGCTATGTGGAAGATAGGGTTTTTGACCAGTCTTGAAGCTAGTCAATAAACAGGTGTTCTGGGTAAAATAGTCATAACTTCTTCATAGAGAATCAATATGAAGTGGTAAAAATTTCATTGGAAAGAGTATGGACTTTAGTTTCTTGTGTGTGAGTTTCAGAATCTAATGTTAAATATTGAGAGCGGGGCATTCTGTACAAGTTCAATCTCCTGAATAAACCAGAATTGAATAAAGTCTACCATTCTTTCTATAACTTATTTTTGGAGAGGGGAGTGAATCAGTATCAAGTAAAATTTACAAACATTTTCAACTTATACTTAAACCATTCAATTATATCCAATGAGCAATGAACAATAGTATAAGAGTTACACCAATACACCACAATAGTTATTGTTCAAGGGAATTAATGACTTCCAAAGGTAGCTAAAGCTTCCAAATGTAAAGGGGGGGATAAACCTCCAATAGGAAGATACAATCCTCCAATATCAAGAGATATTTGAACTCTCCATACTTTCCCCTTCCTTCCACCCAATAATATATGAGATATAATAAAACTTTACATTAAATCATGACCATCAACCAACCATCACATAGAACCTGATAATGCTTCTTGAGGCTTCTTCATTTTTTGCAATTCTTCAATTCTTCAATTTCAATGCTTCAAGACATCATCCAACATCTATAATACACCTACCTAACTCTTTTATTTTCAAAGGATATTACTTCTATATCCCCCCTAGGCAGACACATTAGTTTTTGGAGGTTTCCATGTTTCTCCAGTTAGTCCTCATTGATATTGATCGGCATCCCTCTTTTAGGTACTATTTGTACACTCTAGGTCATCTTTTATCATCAAAAAAATAGTTGAACCAAGATATTCAAGAGAATATCTACAATTATTACATCTAGTTCACTTGGATTACCCTTTTCCCACCACCCCTAAGAGCATTATCCTTAAGATGGAATTCAATTTCAAGAATTTTATGTAGTTGAGGGATTGTATTATTGTAAAATGTTGGAATATGACCAAGAATTGGGTGCATGATGATATGAAGAGGCCTATATCACTTCAAAATCTAGAGCAATGAGACATTTTATTTCTTCTCAATTCTCCCACTACAATGGGTCGATCAACTTCAATGATATTTTTGTAGAGTTCCAATTCTAGATCCCAAATAATATCACTGCGATCTAGTAGACAAACTAGTTCTAGAAGGCCCCAAAGGAGAACTTATTTGATATGCAGTTCTACACTCTAGGTCCATTCGGGTAGCCAGTGTTCCATTTGAAGTTTCCATCCCCTTGAACTCTTATTTTAGGAGATACCAACCTTCTATATCTAGGGCTCCTTCCAGAATTACATATCCAATCCCCCTCAACACTAGGCATTACCATAACGACATCATAAAACAATGATGTTACGCATCAAAATTACTCACTTCAATGATGACCTATTGTCGTCATTACAAGTGTCGCAAGTGTCGCACTTTGGCCACAAATGTCGCAAGTGTTGCAAATATCATACTGTCATCTTGCCTATGTCATGTCTTGAACGATATCACAAGAACACTTGATGACATCCTCAGAGATTGGTTAAAATAAGGAGATGTCATTTGATGAAGAGTACAAAGCTTTTGCCTTGAGAAAGACCACTTAAAAATCACTTTTGAAGGGCAACGCTCCCCTACCAACTAGCAGGGAGTGCAAGCGCTCCTTTCCTTCCTTTGGGGGATCATTGCAACACTTTGTGCACCATTCTGGGAGAGCGTTGTGTTGTTGAGGAAATCAGGGGAAGATCCCCATTATCTCTGAAGTTAGTTTGATTCGAATCTGAGGTCAAGGTTGGATCTTAGGGAGGATCCAAAAATGATGGAGAAAGATATTCAAACTATCCCAATAATCTCTAAGGTGGTTAGGCCTCTCCAATCCTATATAAGGAAGCCTCATCATGGTGAAAGGGGGGATACATTGAAGGCATCAAACTTATGATCTCATAAGGGAGATAATCAGTGCAGCATAGTCATTTTGTTTGTGGATCATTTGAGCAAGGGGTTGGACAAGGAGAGTTGGAAGAGGCCATTGCAGTTGCATCAATGGTCTGTAAGTATCTCTTTTGAGTTATCATTAATACATGTGCTTGGAATGTTTCCTTCAAGATTGTGTATACCTACATGAACTTGTCTTTAATGGATAGATATAGTTTCAAACTAATCATAGTAGAATAGGAAGCATGCTTTGTCTTTGATTGGATTGCAGGACTTGTTCAAGAGCTTGGGGATCATAGCTCAACTTGGATTGGGCGAGGAAAAACATCGTAAAAAGGTACATATTCTTCCTCTTCTATATAGATTATCTTATATAGGTTTAAAGGGATGTCAGTGATCAAATTTAGCACCTTTCTGTCTTGGTCTTAGAGGTTTTAGGATCCAAGAGGGAATTCACCTGTCTGCGGGGGTATTTTCCTGTAATAGAAATTGGCGACTCCACTAGGGATCGACATCGATTTGTCTTTCCTTGGTATTTCCCTGCCCTTTTCCCACCATTTATATCACTTTTACTATTTATTCATCATCCATTAGCCTTCTCCTACTTCACTAGCAATTTCACCAATTTTTATGCATTTTGGGTGAGTTTTTTGCATTTTTTGGCTCTTTTTCTGAGATTTTGGGAGGACTAACACCCCCCCCCACCTAGGTCATATAAGAGTGCTAATATATAATCATCACTCCCCTAAATTTCTTTAGGGAGCAATGTAGCGCTCTGTACCGTTGAGACAGGGAGCGTTGATCTCCTTCTTGGAGGATTTTTGCCCTCTTCTACTCAAATTTTTTCAGCCTATTTTGTGGAAGTATTTACCCAGAATATGTATGTTGGTTTGAGAAATTATTTAGGTTGATATTTGGTTCTTATCACTCCCTATTGTCTTTATTTGAGCTTGAAACTTTTTCAGAAATGTGAAATTTCCCTTTCTAGCTGCTTGTTTTGTCGGGACAATTTGAGTATTTTCTCTTTCTCCCTGTCTTTTCTTGGATTCTTCTCTGCATTTTCCTATACTCATCGAATGTTTGTCAGTTGTTGAATCCTTGATTGAGTTCTTGTCAGAACAAGTTTCTACTTGTTTTCTTTCAGTTCTCATTGCTTTGAGTGCATGCTTTGTTTGAAACCTTTGTCGCTTCGTGTCTTTTGCATCTGCATATGACTCTTTCTTCTAATTGAAAGTTGTGGAGCATTGAAGGATTTGTATTTAATTTATTTGTACATTAGAATCAAACAAAGAAGATAGATTCATTCTTGCTTTTGGGTAGTGAAACTAGCTTGCATTTGAAGTAGCGAAATTGAATGGTATTTGGCAATTTTGGGACATTGTGCATCTGGGAATGATAAACATTTTATCCTTCTCGTAATATAGCTTTCATCGAAGTGAAATATTTTCATTCTCATTTATTTTCATTTTTTAGAGTCGGTCAAAACATCATTTAGTCCACGCCATTTACCGCTTGAGTAAACAACAACCTTAAAAATCAAGCGCTAAAATAAAATTTATTAGAATTTTTTATATTTTTTTGTAGCAAACCTACATTAGCTTAGGGTGTAGAGATTTGGAATAGGTGTGAAAGATAACTTTCCAAAGCTGTAAACAAACATAGAATATTGAGCTAGAGAGTGGTGAAATCCATTTACTACATTTTATCCTAGGAAGCCCTTATAACACAAGGGTCAATCACGAGGCCACATTAGGGTCGACAGAGTTACTCACCCTGCTTTGTTGGTCTTGGTGTAGATATTGTGTGTATTATTGGGGGTCACTTGAGGGTATACCCACGATTATGTGCGAGAGATGCTTGAGTTTATTTCGGGCTAGATACCCTGCCTTTGCATGTGGATTGGACTGTCGACTATTTCCCCAGGCATCATTGTCGTAATTGGTAACCTTAGTAGCCTATCTCTTTAGGGTATTTGCACGAGGTGACTGTGGAGGGGCAAGTCTTCACAGTACTTGGAATCGACATTGGCCAAACTCACTCGGGATCCTTTGAGGATATACTCACGATTATGTGTGGGAGTTTTCACCGGGGTGTAAGTTTGTTAAGCAAGTCGTCAACGTAACTTTTCCACCCGCTCTATCTCAGCCCCTTCTTACATTGTTCCCACGACGTTGGATTTCATCACCAACTAGTGCGTTCATTGTGAGAAGGTTTTGTTTGTTTGCTTGCTTCCTAGATTTTTAGTGTGTGTTGTTTATTTTCCCTAGAAGACTCTAGGTTTGATCTGTATGTAATGGCGTCAGTTCCCAAAACTACCAATGAATCAACCCCTGCTCCCAGGGAACCTTTCACCTTTCCTTCTTTTGGAAACATTGGTCCTCCATACATTGCCACACTAAGTCTTCCAAGACTCACCATTGGATTACCATTTTGGTTTTTCACCACTCTGGTGATCTCGAATATTCACAGTTCTTCAATTGCACCTAATGCTTCAGATGTAATTACACCACCCACACATCAACCTCATCTCGACTTTTCACCTTCTTCACCCATTAAGTCTCCTTCCTTTTCTCCTTCTTCACCTAGTTAAATCTCTAAAGAAAGTAGCCAGGTTGATAAGAAGAAGAATAAATGGAAAGAGAAGAAGAAGAAGAACCCAAAAAGGACCAAGCCTCCAACCATATCAGATGTTGGATCCAAGCAACCATCTACTATTAATCATATTGGGAGTGTTGATGAGGTCGATAAGATTAAAACGAAGAATTTGAAACCCAAATTCCCTTGCATTCTTTGTAAGGGTGACCACTTTCTGAGGGCTTGCCCTGGTCTTCCCAAGCTTCTAGAAATGTGGTCCTCCACATCATCGGCCTCTACTAGACATGTTGGTGATGCCCCGTCAACTAGTGATGTTAAGGTTGGTAAGAAGGAGACAACTGTCAAATTTCCTTGTATGTTATGCGAAGGTGATCATTATTCTCACCTTTGTCCTTGTATGGACGAGGCTTCTTCTCTTTTGGAAAAACTTCAACTTCCAACTAGTTATCGTAATATTTCCCCCAACCCATCGTTAGTTGATGGAATGGTCAATCTGGTTCCATCCCCGGTTAGTTCGGTTGATCAGGTGGTCAATCTAGTTTCATCCTCAGTTGAACCACTAACAAAATTAGTTGATCCAATTCTGACATTGATCAACCCCACTTTTCAATTGAAAAGTGAAACCCAAGTGACTGATCCAGTCCCTTCATTAGTCAGTCCCACCCTTCATCTAAAGAGTGCCAACGTGGTCAATGCCACTCCTCCTCTGAAGTGTGCCAAAGTGGTTGCTTCGGTCCCTTCATCGGTCGGTCTGATTGATCATGTCGTCAATATGGTCACATCCTTAGTTGAACCAGTTGACAAAGTGGATGATCTGATCCCATATTCGGTCGATCCCACTCTCTCGTTAAAGAGTGAAACCCAAGCGGTCGATCCATTTCCATTTGTTGACCCCATTCTCCCCTTGAGAAATAAACCCAGGTGGTTGATTTGATGTCATTATCAGTCGATCCTACTCTCCCGTTAGAGAGTAAACCCGATTCTTCCCACATTTTTCTCGTTGATACGGAATCTATTGTGTTGGGGGGCATTCCTCCCTCTCCCTAGAAACCCCCTCCGAGTAATGAGGCCATCCTTTTTTATTGGGGTGTGCTAACTGGACCTCGTCTTCCCTCTCACATTCCTTTCAAGATTATAGTACAGGTTTGTGGTCGGGACGTTCCTCATGTGTTTATAGATTAAGGTTCGTCCATTAGTATTTTGTCCTCTCTTTCTTGGAAAGATTTGGGTTATCCTCAGCTTGTGTTGGTTACCTAGACTCTGTTTGCTTTTAACAAAAGAACTAGTCACCCTTTAGGGATCCTTCCTCAGTTTCCTATAACTTTGGGAGGGAAAATTGTCTTTGTTGATGTTATGGTAGTCAAGGACACCTTGGATTTCGATTTACTCCTTGGGCGAGATTATGTCTATGCCATGAAATCTATTGTGTCCACTCTTTTTCATGTGATATCTTTCCCTCAAGATGGAAGAATTGTGGTTATTGATCAACTTTCATGCGTTGGTCCTGATTTGATTACCAACCCAATGACCTCCCTAACCAGTTCTTATATGTATACGGTATTGCCCCCACCATAGGTCAATTATGTGGCATTATCTCCCATGCCTTTTGTTGTCGATGAAGATGACTTAGATTCAGCAGTTGACATGGTGATATCTTCAGTAGGGTCTTTAGAGAATGATCTCCTTACCCCTGACATGACCTTTGACATGTGTTCCTTCCAGAGCATTGTTCTTCCATCCAGTATAGATCTCTTGGAAGCCATGACCAAAGTTTGTCCCCTGACACGGTTTCCTTCCAGAGCATTGTCCTCTTGGAATCCATGATCAAGGAGAGGTCACGATCATGGTTTTGCTTCTCTGTGGCAAGCTCGTTAAAAAATGAAACAAAATCTACGAGCATATTTTTCTTCTATGTGGAAAGCTCGTTAAAAAATGAAATGGAAGCTACGAGCATAGTTTCAGTTCTCTGTGGAAATCTCATTAAAAAATGAAACAGAAGCTATGAGCATAGTTTTCCTCTATGTAGCAAGTGAAGGATCAGATTCTGTTACTGAGGGGGGGGGTGAATCAGTGACAGAACAATTATATCAATCTTTACTTATTAATGCAAACATAATCTTAACACAGTATTTTATCATGGAACCCAAATGGGAAAAACCACAAACTCTTTCTATTAACCGTAAAATTTGTTTTACATGTTACATAGAAGGAAGATATTATTCCTCTTCGATCAGCACCAACTGATCAGGATGCACCCACACCCTTATTCACCAGCACCAACTGGTAGGAGGCTATGACCCCCTGTTTAGTCAGCTACAACTGACAAGGAAGCACCAACTCCCTCTATAGGCACCAACCTGCCCTTGCACCACCCAACCACCCTTAATTCATAGTAATTAACTTTTCTTCCTAGAATTTGCTTCAGATTTTTATATTCTGATCTGGACTACAGAGACATTTTCTTCTCAACACTCTTCCATGTTTATATACTTTTCAAACTAGTGTGAGATATAAAATAGTGTGTCCCTACGATTGGACCAACACATCTCTTTAATTAACTTTAACAATAATCTATGTTTATTATTTTCATTGTTATGGATTTTCGTAAATTGATCACAACCATGGATCAATTTAATTCATTATACTCACTACCGAATCTTTGTTATATTCACAGAGACTAGATTCTGTGAAGGCGCTTCCTTCAAGACATTTCACATGACTGTGGCATAGAACCACAGGCTCAACAAATTCGTCAATGAATTACACTCTTCCCTGTCAAACCTTTTTACCATATGACCAATGGCGGTGACCTCACACTTAGGTGAGACAAGTGCATGAGCGTTAATCAAATGAATGGACACGATTCACTCTCCCGATACAATGGACGGCTGACAGGGTTTTGGTACTTTTTCATTTCGAGTCTTCGAGACACTACTCCTTACAAAACTCCTAGTTGCGATATCGCCGATATGATCAAATGGTTCATGTCTCTTCCATGGAAGAGATCAATGGTCCACCTTAAACCTTAATCTGATCCCTTCTTTCCTTAATCGAACGGTTGTGTCTTAATCAAGCATTGAGATGTGTGGTTGTCAGGATTTCAGCGTTTTGCCTTCGAATCTTCGTGACCTCCAATAGTCCCTTTCAGCATTTCAGCGTTCGGGACTTCATGATTTTGGAGTGTTTGCTTACAACGAAAAACTCTCAAAGTGGTAACTCCCGATATTATGGATCATCTGACGCATGTCCCTTTCAGAGTTTTGACATTCAAGACTTATGGAATATAAAGTATTTGCTTAGTGGTGAAATATCCCGAAGTAGGACTCCCAAAGTAATGTAAACACTTACGTCAATTGATGATGTGTCACCAGCCTCTTGGCTACCACGTGTCATACATATTCATGATTTTCATGTACCTGAAATGTTGCATCAACTTGACACTTGTCAGTGTCTTGTTGTGCCACGTGCCCTTAGTTGATGTGATCTACTGAAGTGGTCTGTCAACATGTCTTGATGACATGGTATGCTGTGTTGTTTTTCCTTGGTTCAAATCCAATGGCCCTCCAATGCTTTCAAGATCCGACGGCCCACGATTCTATTGTGATTTTCGCGTTTCTCTATTTGGAAGGTTAGCACTTCCAGTCTTTGACTTTCCATTCAACAAAGTGTTGAACCAACGCCATGTGTCCTCTAGCTCAATGGCCAGGATTCGCTCTTGATCCAATGGTCTGGATTGGATCGCGAATTCCCGTTTCGGTATTTCAAGAGGCATGCTCCGTTCTCTCAACTTGCAATTTCTGAATTCCCAAAACCCGATATGCCACTCTTGTCATATCAACGACCCACATCACTCCTCCTAATCGATGGTCCTTATCTTATCGTGATTCCAAATTTCAGAGTTTGGGATCCTCGACTCCTTGAGGATCCTAATCTTATGATTCCATAGTTCTAAAGGAACTCATAGCTAACCATCGTGTAGCTTCTCCCAGATCTAACGGTCGACGTCGCTCCTCTTTGATCCAATGGGTGTTGTGACTTCTCACAATTTCCTGTGCAATGGATGACTTCATAATATTTCCAAGGAACCCGACGAAGTTTCTACAGTATGTTCTTCCTCCATAGATTTTGATCAACGAATCCTCGTTGATCCTATCGTGATCAACAATAGTCACGAAATGCTTCAACCTATCTTTGCACAGTGTTTTTCCTTCTAAGCTTTTGAACTTCATACAATTCGCTTCTGCTTGTTAGCTCCTCCTCATGAGCTTGCATTGTCTAGATTTCGCTTGTTAGCTCCTCCTCATGAGCTTGCATTGTCTATCTCTCCACACAGTTTGACATATTCTACTGACTGATATACCTCTTAACATCAATGACTGTTGACATCAATGACTGTTGACATCAATGACAATATTTCCAACAATATCCCCCTTTGTCATTGAGGGAAACCTACTAAATTCATATACAAAAACTCCCCCTGTGATGATGCTTTCCTCTTATGAAGTTTTTTCCTTTTATGAAGTTTCTCTCCCCCTATGACATCAATGGAAAAGGGTTTCTTCTCCTATGATCTATCTGTATAAGCACATTTCTAACCACTAGTAACTTCTCCTGCAATCAATCTTTTTCTATCTTAACTAAATGACACCTCATGTCATTGATTTCTATCTCGCCCTCAATAGGTGCCAGTTGATGCATCATTTTCTTGAGAGATTTTAGGTAGGAATAAGTATTACTCCCAGTTTTTGCTTGAGATATTCAAATATATCTATGTTTAAGGGTTTTGTAAAAATATCTACCACATGTTCTTGTGTTGGAACATATTCCAATTTAATGTTCTTGTTTTCAGCCTGATCTCTTAGATAGTGGTATTTTATGGGAATGTGTTTCGATTTTGAGTGTTGGAATGGGTTCTTAGAGAGACTTATCACACTTGTATTGTCACAATGGATAATTATGGGTTCTTCAAATTCTATTTTGATGTCTTGTGGAGTTTGTTTCATCCATTCCACTTGTGTGCAACATTTTGTTGCTGCAATATACTCAGCTTTAGTACTAGACAGAGAAATTGAGGATTGTTTCTTGCTTATCCAAGCAACCAGTGATTCTCCCAAAAATAATGCTCCTCCAGTCGTACTTTTTCTATCATCTACACTTCCTTCCCAATCAGCATCTGAATAGGCTTTTAATGTGAAAGAATCCTTTCTAGGGTACCACAAACCAAGATCTATGGTTCCTTTTAAATATCTAAAGATTATTTTTACAGCTTGAACATCACTCTCCTTTGGTGCTTCTTGGAATATAGCCACCATCCCAATATCTTGCTTGACCTCTGGTCTGGAAGTTGTTACATAGAGAAAACTGCCAATCATTGATCTGTAATGTTTTGGATCTACATTTTTGGACTCGTCATCCTTTCTTAGTTTGCATCCAACTGTCATAGGTGTACTAACAGGTTTTCAATCCTCTAATTGGAATATCTTAAGCATATCATTAACATATTTAGACTAATGGATAAAGACTCCCTTTTTGGACTGTATTATTTGTAATCCAAGGAAGAATTTTAGTTCACAAGCATAGACATTTCAAATTCTTGTTGCATCTTTTTAGAAAAGTCTTCACTCATTTTTATATTATTACTACCAAAAATGATATCATCAACATACACTTCCACAATGATCAAGTCATTACCATCAATTCTACAACAAAGATTGGTGTCTGTTGATCCCCTTTTGAGGCCTTGTTTTTGTAAATAAGAGTCTAGCCTTGCATACCATGCTCTAGGTGCTTGTTTTAATCCATAGAGTGACTTCTTTAATTTAAAAACATAGTCTCTTTTATTGATTATTTGAAACCCATCTGGTTGCTCAATATAGACTTCCTCTTCTAAATTTCCATTGAGAAATGTTTATTTGACATCCATTTGGTACACTTTAAATTTTTTGTAGCTAGAGAAAGCTAAGAACATCCTAATTGCCTCTAATCTGGCTACATGTGCAAATGTTTCTTCATAATCTACTCCTTCAACCTAAGCATAACCTTTGCATACTAATCTGGCTTTGTTCCTGATTACTTGCCCATCTTCATTCATTTTATTTTTATATACCCATTTAGTTCCAATGACATTTTTATCCTTTGGTCTCGGAACTAGTTCCCAAGTTTGATTTCTTTCAATTTGATCCAATTCTTCATTCATAGATTTAACATAGTTCTCATCTTTACATGCATCTTTGATTGAACTTGGCTCAATATGGGACAACAATGCTAATTATGTTTGATACAGTAGTTGTCTTCTTGTTTGCACTCCATCTTTCATATCTCCAATAATCAGTTCTTCGGGATGATTTTTCTGAATAATTCTTGATGGTGTCTTTGTATCTCTTCTTGGAAATTATTCTCTTATCTCTCCATATTCACTATATTATTCACTTTCACTAGTATCCATATCATATTATTCCCTTTCTTTTTCATTCTCTTCTAATTATTTTAGTTGTGAGCCGAATGTTTCATCATCGTCTTCATCTTTATTTGTAGATATGGTCTCTTGATTTTTTATCCTTATTGTTTTTAGATCATCTACCTTGAATTTTACAATTTAAACAATCTTATGTGATCTAAGATTGTAGCATATGTATGCCTTTTTGTTTTAAGCATATCCATCTGACAATTTTGCTTCACTGAGCATAGTCCTTGCAACCTCCTGAATTGTTATGTTCTTTCTTTCAGCAATCATGTTTTGTTGAGGTGTTCTTGCAACAGAGAATTGTCTTTTTATTCCATGAGTTTCACAGAAGACATCGAACTCTTTTGAGGTGAATTCACCACCATTTTCTGATCTAAGACATTTTTTTTTTATCTCCCTTTCATTTTCAACAAGGATTTTAAAAGCTTTGAATTTGTTGAGTGCTTCTGATTTTTCCTTGAGAAAACATATCTAGCTCATCCTAGTAAAGTCATCAATGAAAAACATAAAGTAAGAATGTCCTTGTAGACTCTTGGTTCTCGTAGGTCCACATAAGTCATTGTGAACAAGCTCTAAAGGTTTAGAGGTTGTGTATTCTTTTGTTTTGAACCTTACCCTAGTTTATTTCCCTAGTTGACAATGTCTACACATAGCATTTGAGGGTTTTATGATTTTTGGAAATTTTCTTACTACACCAAGGTTGCTGAATTTCACAAGATTGTCAAAGTTAATATGCCCCAACCTTCTATGCCATAGCCAACTTTCATCTACAGAATTTATATGGCACTCCTCACTCAATTTTGCACCTAGTATATACATTTTCAAGAGTTCTAGGAGCAGTGCCAACTAATTTTCCTGTGTCTTTTCTCCTAATCTCACATTTTTGGGAATCAAAGATGTAGAAGTATCCCTAAGCACAGTTTTGATTGACACTTAGTAAAATAGGCTTCAATTTAACAACAAGTAGTACATTTCTAGCTTTGTCTTTTCCCAGGCTCATAGTGCCTTTCCCAAGTATGTTACTTGAAGCATTATCACCAAATGTAACTTTACCTTTTTGTTTATTTAAGTATAAAAACTTATAATTGTTACCTATCATATGTTTTGACCATCCAATATCAACATACCAGAGATCCTTTTCATCTTGAGTTTTTAGGGAAATAAGGCATTTCCTTTTTTATGTTTTTACTTTCCAAAGTTTCTTCTTCTCTCTAATGAACTTGGGTTGTTCTGAGACTTCCATTAGTCTGCAATTAATGGATTTATGTCCATGGTTATGACATCTGAAGCATTGTAAGTCCCCTTCTTGTAGAGGTTCAAAAGAGTTATAATTTTTTCTCTTAACTTGATTTGCTTCTTGTTTATCCTTAAGGATATAATTCTTAACCTTCGGATTTTTCTTTTTGTATGCTCTACAATTTATAGCTTTGTGTCCAAAATTAGAGCATGCATAGCAATAACCAGGAAAAATGCGAGGATACATGTTTTGGTAAAACTTCTTTGGTATTGTCTTGCCTTATTTCCTGATGAGTGGAGGTAATTTTCTGGAGCTCTTATCATTACTTATCTTCTCTTAATTTTTATTCTTGAATGTACTGCGCAGAGCATCTACATAAGATTTTGAGTTAACATGGCTTTCCTTTTGAGAATAACCTATTCCACTTTTATTTTCAGAATCCCTTTGATCTGTAATAATATTATCTAATATTTTAGAGCTATTTTCAGATTTTGTTTGAATGATTTTTGCATCCAATTCCTTTTTCAGATGAACTATTTCTACCTCCATTCTTTCACAGGTTTTTTTTTTTTTCCTTAAGAGACTTTTCTAGATTTTCTTCGATCTTATTTGCTTCCAAGATTTGTTTCTTCATATTTCTCATGATTTTTTCAA
>ML796259.1:184252-196232 GCA_009831015.1 Picea engelmannii | reverse complement strand
AATGTTGACCCATTCGTTGAATATCCGACGCACGTAATGTTGAATGTTCCATGTTATGATCGTAGGGTAGCCGACGAATCTAACCGTCGGTCCCATAGCACCCTCATTGGATGTGTTGTTGGACCATCAGTTTCTTGACGTCCATACCCCTTAATTTTTCACTGGATCGCCAATGTAACGCAACGTCGGACAAACAGAAACATCATCGGTTTAATTTTGTTATCGTCGAACATCAGCTAACTATAACCAACGAATTTCCATCGGAGTATCAATGCATGTTGGGCATCAGACTATCGGATCACAATGTCAGAATTCTTACTTTGTAGTCGGATTTGCGATTGTCTTTTGTGTTTTACTTTCAACGGTTAGATGTCGAAAATAATAGAAAATATGAATGATGTTTTAGTCCTTATGGTTGTCGATATATCGCCCTGTTCCTGTCGGATATCCGACAGCCTTATTTTCTTTGGAAAATGCAATGAAATTACATCGACAGATCTGGTACCCAAGTTTGGTCGATGTATCGACAAAAGGTCTTCGACACACTGATGTACAGCCGTCGGATTTCATCATAATTCCAGTAGTGACCCCTTTTGCACAACACATTGCATGTTATAAATGTTTGTTCCATAGAATTCTAAAACAAAATTCACATTTTTTCTGGTGCCTTCCATTTCCAAGTGTAAATCCACCACCATTTGATATCTTCGATAGTTGATTCTTCTATTATGACTTGGTATCCCAATTTTATACTGTATCATCTAGAGTATTTATTTTTTTCCCAACAAATTGTATTTATTTCATCGTCATTAAGATGAATGAAACCTTGTTTTAGATGGGAGACATTGTTGGATTACTGAGAGGGGGGGTGCATCAGTAATAGAGAATTTCAATCATTTTTAACCACAATATGCAAGTGTTATATCAATGTAGCATTATCATCCAATAGTTGCAGAGTAAATAAACAATGAACAAATGAGCAATCATACACATACACAATACACTAGTGGTTTTACGTGGAAACCCAAAGCAGGAGAAAAAAACGAAATTCTTTTTCTTATATGTCCTTAAGAATTACATTCATTGGAAGCACCAGCCTCCTTTTTTTTCCAACTGCAATTGGAAGGAGGATCCAACCCCCTAGTTTCTCAAGCTACAACCTGAGGGAAGCTCCAACTCCCCAATTCTCTGGCTACAACCCCCTATGTTCTCTAGCTACAACCACTTGTCCTTGCCCCGTCCAACCTCCTTAACATATAAGTAGAATGATGGAACCATTGTCACACTATCACAGTGAGATACATTGTTGTAAACATGTACCAATCAACCTACACCAAACAACATGTACCAATAACCTGAACCATGCATCAACCATGCATCAACCTGTACCTCAACTTGTAATCAACCTGTACCATAAGTAAGTGCATCAACCATGCACCAACCTGTACCTCAACTTGTACCATGAACAAGTGCATAAACCATGCACCAAACCTATACGAATAACCTATCACAAAAAATTGTCCAAACAACCTATAACAACAACCTGTCTCATCAATATTATCAACCAAATCATATCTACTCACCGAGAAAACTCTCAAAGATGTGGATCAACCAAGCATAACACAACAACTCATAATCATCACCAAGATCAATATGTGCTTCTAATAATATACCAATACAAGTATGCTACATCATCCATAAACCATGTGTCAACAATACTACTAACAAGTGCCTCCAACCATGTACCAAGTATGTACCAATCATGTATCAACTACTCATCAACTATGAATCATCAAGATGTACCAATATCATCAACTATACACCTCATGTATGTTCCAACTCATCAACTACTTGTCTCAAACATGTACCCAACATGTACCTTGTTGATGATTGCAGCTATGTGAGACATTCTCCAGCTTACAAACCTGAGAGATGTTGATCATTGCAGCTATGTGAGACATTATCCAGCTTACAAACCTGAGAGAAAACCCCTTAGAGGGGTGTGTGGTTCCTATCTGAGATAGAGCTGGAACGTAGAGATGACCTCCTCCTTAAATAGAGTTGAGAATAACTCCAGATGATTCTCTTGTATAACGTAGTGAGAAAGGTGATCTGCAGAGTTGGACATGTCTGTGGCTGAGCACAAGGTGAACATGTGAAATCCCAAAGTGTTGGGTGCATCGTCATGCGAACATAAATGAATATGATGTATTAGCCTCCACTGAGAAGAAGAGTTGACGAGAAACTCCAGATGACTCTCTTGTGTAATGCAATGGGAAAGAATATATGTTGATTGGACGTGCATGTGGACGAGCACAGGTGGGTGTGATCCTAGTGGTTGAACACTAGTGAAGAAGTGGTTCTTATGTGTAATGAAGTGAGCTAGAGATATGGACATCGTTATGGATGTGCCCCTAGTGGATGAGAACTAGTAGGTGTATAAGATCCCTTGCTATATTTCTCAAAAGTCAGACCTGCCTATAATCCTAATTGTAATGTAAAGGGTACAGGTCGGCCCCACCTTAATATGAATGGTAATTAATGTAAAATATAATTAATCTGGTTAATATTAATTATATTGTGATCTAGTGAGGTCAGCCATGTTGTGCCAATAGACACTTATGTTGACAAGTCTAGTTTAGTATAACTAAAGGTAAATTCCCCATTGAGGAATCATATCTTACACATGAGTTTGGAAATTTCAGCAAGTACGTCTACTTGGGAAAAGTGTGCACCTCTCTTGGGCTCTAGTCTTCTAGGGTTTGAGCACCCTCTTGTGTGCTAGGTCTTATTGGTGGTGAAGGTATTTCTCTTGAAGAATATAGCAAAGTATTTGGATGGGTTTTCTTCCTTGTTGAGAAGGGTTTCCCAGGATACTTCATATGTTCTTGTGCATGGTGTTTCTTCTTGTAATCTTGGTTGCTGCAATATTATTGTTTATGGTTAAGAAAAATGAAAAATTGGAATGAAATACATGCTTAACCTAGATTATTGAAAAATCAACATGGTTTCAGAGCATAGGTCTTGAAGATCCCATTGCACAAACATTTTCCATCCATACTCTCTCACTTCTGCAGAAACCATACGGCCCTCCTAGGGTTTCCAGAAAATCTGTATGGCCTACTCTTCTGAGGGTTTTCAACTCTTAAAACTTGGATGTTGGGGCTAAAAATGACATAGGTGTGTATGTCCTCCTTCAACGCACCTCCAGCAAGTATTAGATTTCAATTCCGAGCATTTTGACTTTTTGGCCCTAGTGTTTCTAGGGTTTCGCCAATTTCTACAGAAAATTTCATAATTGTGTTTCTGCAACTCTTTGAAGAATCTCTTCAGCTTACCAGGGCTATTATATTTCTCAAGGCTTATTATTGGTAGACATAAGTCCAACAAAACATAAAATTGTTATCCTAGCCTAGTCGTTCGGTTTTCTAGCCTAGTTGACAAGGGTTTGTGACGAATCCGCAAAATCATGATGGGAGGAAAGCTTGATGATTCAAGCAAACTCAGTTCCAGGAAGAAAATACCTCAAATAAATGAAGACATCAACATCTTAGCACTCTCAGTTATGGTCCCTACCAATGATAATACTTGGTTAATTGATAGTGGTGCCTCTAGGCACATGACCGGTCTTAGAAATAACCTAACACATTTTGTTGAGAAAGAGACACATTTACATGTTTTCCTTGGAGATGATGCCAGATATAATGTGAGAGGAGTTGGAACTTCTACCTTCCAACTAGATTCAGATATGTAGCTTAAATTAGATGAAGTACTATATGTACCTGTAATTAAGAGAAACCTGGTCTCTATTTCGGCCTTGGAAGACAAAGGCTACAAGATCACATTCTCAAAAGGAAGATTTATTTCATGGCACAAAGCCTCTCATATAATTTCTTCCAAAGTAATTGATGTCTGAGAAAAAAGCTTGTACATATTGACCATCAAACCAATCCAAGACTTATTACATGACATTATCAACTTGAGTGAGTTATGGCATAGAATACTTGCTCACATTCATTATAGTGCTCTTCTAGCTCTAGGTAAAATGGTAACAGGTCTACCAGAGATACAGATTCAGGATAAAGGTGTTTGCAAAGGATGTGCCCTTGGAAAAAATGTTAAAGGATCCTTCCCAAACAGTGACAATAGATCCAAGGAAATCTTGGACTTGATACATTCATACATATGTGGGATAATGATTGTTGCATATATAAATGGGTACTTATACTATGTACTCTTCGTAGATGATCACTCCAGGAAAACTTGGATTTACTTTCTAAAGAATAAGGATGGAGTCCTTGCAAAATTTCAAGAATTCAAAGCTCATATTGAAAACTAGACCAGAAGAAAAATCAAAATATTAAGATCAGATAATGGAGGAGAATACACCTCAAAAGAATTCAATAGTTTTTGTATTGAAGCGGGAATCAAGAGGGAGTTCACAGTTCCTTAAAACCCTCAACAAAATGGGGTTGTTGAAAGGAAAAATAGAACTATCATTGAGGCAACTAAATCTATGATACATGATCAGAGTCTACCTATGACTCTATGGGAAGAAGCATGTATGATAGCAGTATATGTTCAAAACTGAAGTCCTCATCAGATCCTGAAGAACATTACTCTAGAAGAAGCCTTCACCAAAGTGAAGCCTAAGATCGAACACTTCAGAATATTTGGATATCCAGTATATCTTCATGTACCCAAAGAAAATAGATCTAAACTAGAACCTTCAGGAAGAAAGGGCACATTTGTAGAATACAATGAATCCTCAAAAGCATATTGAATATACATTCCAGGTTAGAGACAAATTGAAGTAAGCAAAGATGTTACTTTTGAAGAAGAAGTAGCCTTTCAGAAATCTAGAGAAGCTCGGATGGAAATTGATAGTGAAACAATACCTTCTTCCCCTTCATCAGTTTTGAGGGAGACAAATATTATTCCAGATGATCCAATAGCTCCAGTTGATCCAGTTGCTCCAGCAGATTCATTTTCTCCAAGAAACATACCCATAGACATTACATTTGGACATAAAAGGCCTGCTTGGGCTCGACAAACTCTACAAGAAGCAAAAGGGCATAAAGCCCCACAAGGAACGACTAGACAAAGCAAGAGACCAAAGTGTTGAAATAATGTAACTGCAAAGAGTATTCTTATTATTATTGATATATTATTCATAGGATCAATCCCCATTATGGATTGATCATGTCAGTTATTGTAATAGGACCAAATTCCCTTTTGTGGATTGGTCAAAAGACAATTGTAATAGGCAGAATAAGAAGTCGGCCCCAGCAGATATTAAAGAAGCCTAGAAATATAATAAAGGTGGGTTTACCCACCCAGTTTGAGAAGTCGGCCCTGCCAGTGAAGAGACACTTCACACGTGCCAGACTTGTATAAATAAAGGAGGCTAGTGCCTCACTTAGACACAACTCACTTGCTCATTCTGGGAGACAATTTCAGATATGCTACCAAAGAAGAAGGAGAGAGAGAGTGGTGCATATTTGGGAGAGGACTTTCTTTATTAGCATAAGAGATCTCTTGGCATTGTATTGGTTATCTATATTAAGGAAGTTTTGCTGGGTTTTCTTACTCTAGAGGGTTTCTAGGATAAATGTTGTGTCTCTTGTGATTGTGTATTTCTCAATGATCTTGGATTATGCTAGTGTTATCTAATTAAATGAAAACATCTATAATAATGGCTTAAACATTAACATGGTATCAGAGCCAAGCTGAAGGAAGCATCATTCACAAGTGAAAAACGTCACTATTACCGTACATGAAAATTAGAGATTTTTGTTGGTGAAGCTTTTAAGCCCCGAAACCATCTAGAAAAGTGTGTCCTCCCCTAAGGATTAGTTTGTCACTCTCAGCGCACCTTTTTAGTGGTTGGATCTCCGGGAAAGTGAAACCCTAGTTTCACAAAGTACCAGAAAACCAGTGTACCAAAAGTACCAAAGTACCAGAGGTACCAGAAGCACCAGTCCATAAATCCACATATCATATTTGGAGGAGAAAAATTTAGATTTTCTCAGATCCAAACACACTAGACTACTTGTCTCAACCAAGCGCACCTCCTGGTAAGTTCATTTTTTTATTTTGAGCACTTTCATTTTTCGGTCATTTTCCTAGCTCCAGGTAAAGATGTATACAAGTGTTAATCTTGTTAACAAGTTAGAAGGAGTGGAAAAATTTTGTGCCTGGAAATATAGGATTGGCCTCATTCTTGAAAATAATTACCTAGCAAGATTCGTCAAAGAAGAAGTATTGGAACCCGACGATGCTGCAAAAAAGGCAAAGCATCAAAAGGACACAATAAGGGCCAAAAGAATCATTGCAGATTCAATCAAAGACCACCTGATTCCTTATGTGTCATCCAAGAAGACTCTGAAAGAGATGTTTGATGCCTTGACCAGACTATATGAAGGAAAGAACATAAACCGGAAGATGAATCTTAGAACTCAATTGAAGAATACAAGGATGAAAAAAGGAGAAATGATTCAGGAATACTTCTCCAGAATCTCAGAATTCAAAGAACAGCTAGAAGCTATTGGAGATACCATAGATGAAGATAAACTCATAATGAGAGCCCTAAATGGTCTCACAAGACCTTGGGATGCTTTCACCCAGACGATATGTTCCAGAAAGGAGAAACTAAAGTTTGACAGTCTATGGGAAGAATGCATCCAAGAATAAACAAGAGTAATGAATCGTGAAGCGTTACTAGCAAGGGATGATGATCAATCCCTAGCAACTCACACCAAAGGAAGAAGAAAGAAAACCTACTTCAAAAAGGAGACTCATAAAGAGCCTCAACAATCAAATAAATTCAATCATAAAGAATCTCATCCAAGGAGATTTTAGAAGAGAGGACAACGAAAGGAAAGAGACTACTCATCTGTACAATGCTATCATTTTAAAAAGATGGGACACATTGTGAAGTTTTGTCCAGCCAGATGAGAAGAATACAAGAGAAAACAAAAGAGGCTCCATGCCCATGTAGTCGAAGATGAAGAGCCACCCGTAAAGATGATAAGAGAGGAGATCAAAGACCATGTGTTGATCTCGGCCCTCTTAGGATCTATAACACCTGGAGAGGACACTTGGGTCTTTGATAGTGGTGCATCCAAGCACATGACGGGACAAAGAAACAACCTCTCTTGTATCTCAGAAAAGAATTTTTCTCAGAAAGTAACACTTGGAGATGATTACCAATATCCCATCAAGGGAGTGGGAGAATCTAACCATAAATTGAATTCAGGGAATTCACTAAAAATGAAGGATGTACTATATGTACCAGGCTTGAAGAAGAACCTACTCTCCATTTCAGCTTTAGAAAATAAAGGCTTCAGAGTTGCCTTTATAGATGGATAATTTCTTATCTGGGCTAAGGGAGAAACCTTAAATGAAGCAATCATCATTGGTAATGAAGAAAATGGCTTGTATAAATTAAAGGGTCACTCAGAGGTTGCTATGACCCACGCCATTGAAAACTCATGTGAACTTTGGCATAGAATATTAGCCCACATCAACTACAAGGTGCTACCATACATATGCAAAGCGGTCACAGGTTTACCAGAACTCAAAGGTGACCATAAAGGCGTATGCAATGGATGTGCACAAGGGAAGAATATCAAGAACTTGTTTCCAAAGAGGGACAGCAAGACAGAAGGAGTCCTAGAACTCATCCATTCAGATGTGTGTGGCCTAATGCCATCATCCTCCATTAGAGGGTATGTATATTATGTATCATTCATTGATGATTACTCTCGTAAAACCTGGATATATTTCTTGATGACTAAAGATGAAGTGTTCAGTAAGTTCAAGGAATTCAAAGCCTTGATAGAGAACCTTTCTGAAAGAAAGATTAAGATACTTAGGTCAGATAATGGAGGATAATATACCTCAAAAGAGTTTGTGAACTTCTACAAAGATGTTGGGATCAAGAGGGAACTCACTACTCCCTATAATCCCCAACAAAACTGTGTAGCTGAACGGAAGAACATAACCATACTAGAAGCTGTGAAGACTATGATCCATGATCAAGATCTTTCTATGTGCTTATGGGAAGAAGTAGCAATGGAAGTTGTTTATGTGCAGTACCGATTATGCCATAGTGCACTTGGACTCAAGAAACCGGAAGAGATGTTCACTGGAAAGAAGCCAAGGGTAAGCCATCTCAAAATATTTGGTTGTCCAGTGTTTATTCATATACCTAAAGAAAAGATAAACAAGTTGGACCCTTCAGGAAAGAAGGGAATATTTTTGGGATACTGTGAGGTCTCCAAGGCCTTCAGAATCTATATACTAGGTCAACATCACATTGAGATCAGCAGGGATGTGACCTTTGATGAAGATGCATCACTCAAGAAATCTAAACTATGCCAGCTTGAAGAGGTATATGAAGAGGAATCCGCAATCCCCAATACTGCAATGAGGGAGGTTCTCGTGGCTGTAGAACCAGTGAGGGAAGTCATAACTTCCCCTGATGAGGAATTTCTAGAAGACCATGATATAGTAGAAGTGCAAGAACATCCTCAGATGACGATCCTCCATAAAATAAATCCAACTTGGGCTAGAGAGATTATTCAAGATGGAGAGAAGTATGGTGTTCCTCAAGGAACCATGAGCCAGGTGAAAAGACCAAAGCCATTCTCCAGTTATACGGCTTTGATGTGTGATATTCTAGAAGAGGATCCTACCTTCTTTGAAGAAGACATTCAGAGGAAAGAATGGGTAGATGCCATGATAGAGGAATGCCAATCCATAATGAAGAACGAAGTATGGGAAATAGTTCCCAGACCAAAGAATAAAGATGTGGTATCCTCCAGATGGCTCTTCAAAATAAAACATGCTACTAACAGAAGTATTGAGAAATATAAAGCAAGATTTGTCGCTCGTGGCTTTTCCCAAAAGGAAGGCATTGACTATGAAGAGACATTCGCTCTTGTGGCCAGATACACTTCGATCAGAACCATCATAGCTCTTGCAACTAAGATGAAGTGGAAGCTACACCAAATGGACGTGAAGACAGCTTTCCTAAATGTTGTCATCGAAGAGGAAGTGTATATAGAGAAACCTCAAGGATTTGAGATTGAATACAGGAAGTCTCATGTCTGTAGATTGAAGAAAACCTTATACAGATTGAAGCAAGCTCCTAGAGCTTGGTATGGTTGTATAGACAGTTTCTTGACGAGCTTACGCTTTACCAAGAGTAAAGCAGACTCAAATCTCTACTTCAAAATTATGAATAATGAGCCAGTAATCTTACTACTATATGTGGATGACTTATTCTTAATTGGAGAAGAAAAACTCATCATTGAATGTAAAAAGAGACTTGCCTCGGAATTTGAAATGAAATACCTTGGCCTAATGCATTATTTCTTAGGTCTTGAGGT
Source organism: Picea engelmannii (assembly GCA_009831015.1). Taxonomy (NCBI): domain Eukaryota; kingdom Viridiplantae; phylum Streptophyta; class Pinopsida; order Pinales; family Pinaceae; genus Picea; species Picea engelmannii. Next base: position 186,837 of record ML796259.1, on the reverse strand, counting down.
ATGGCAGAGTCCTGAGAGGATATTCCTTAACCAAGGGAAGTACACGGTTGAAATCTTGAAGAGATTCGACATGTTGGAATGCAATCCCATGAATACACCCATGGAAGCGAAGTTGAAGCTGTTGGTCGATACTTCATCAAAATTGATTGATGCCACACTGTATAGACAGATTATTGGATCGCTGATGTACCTGATCAACACCAGACCAGACATTTTTTTTTCCATGAACACCTTGAGTCAGTTTCTGGTAGAACCCAGACGTGTTCACCTAGTGGCTACAAAACATGTGATGAGGTGCCTTAAAGGTACAATAGATTATGGTCTCAGCTATGATGGAGACCATGATTTCACATTGAGTAGATATACTGATGCAGATTGGGCAGGAAGTGTTTTTGATAGGAAAATCACTTCAAGATGTTGTTTCAGTTTGGGATCAGCTATGATCTCGTGGCAGAGTAGGAAGCGATCTAGTATTGCTCTCAGCACAGCAGAAGCAGAATACATTGCTACATGTTATGCTAGTTGTGAAGCTATATGGCTTCAAAAGTTGTTGAACAACCTATTTGAATTAGAGATGAGAGAAACCTTGATTCTATGTGACAACCAGAGCTGCATAAAGATGATAGAGAATCATGTATTCCACGACAGGTCATAGCACATAGAGATCCATTATCATTACATCCGTGACATGGTACAGAGAGGAGCCTTAAAGCTCCAGTACATTAGCACAAATGAATAGGTTGGTGATGTGTTGACCAAGCCCCTATCTCATGTGAAGTTTGAGTACTTCCAAGATAAGCTTGGCATAGTCCAAAAGGACCTTCCTTGATCCAGGGGATCAAATTTTGCTCAAAAATTCAAAGTGCTCAGAATTGTCTCAAATCAAACGAGAGTGTAGGCCTCATTGTTACGAACCCAACGCAACTTGTTTGGGATCAAACGGACATCGGGAGCGAGAGATATCGCATTCTGTTCAAAATGACAAACATGCCAAAAAAAAGGATGTTGACTATACAGTCCATACGGCCACTGACGTGGCAGTACGTACGACACGTGGCAGAGCTGAGTGGCATAGTTGGCAGAGTTGGATGAATGGTATTGTGACACATGGAAGATTGTGGTTAGTTGTACGGTGCCACGTGGCCCAGTCATGGGCTGCCACGTGGCACCATATTATTGGTTGCTTGTTTGCAATTTTATTGGAGTCCACCAGGTTCGACCCCGTGACCTCCACCCACATGTAAAACCTTTGCATATTATGTGTTGGCAATGCACCCCACTATATTCCTTGTTATATATATAGGTTACAATAAATTTAAATTAAAGTTGTTGTGTGGTCGGCGCGGGGGTCCGGGCGGGCTGGGGCTTAGCCCCAGCCTGCAGTCGTATACACCATACCATATGACCCCCATTACACCGGTTGGTGCACGCGCGCATTTTGGTTTTTGAATTTGGTTTAAATGGTTGTTAAAACCAATGACCCGCCACTTGTTTCTTTACTATTCGCCTATGGGACGGAGCCCCATTTGAAGTTTGCATGTGGTCACATGGCCACATGACCTTGGCCTTGGTGGTTAGGGGCTAGGTGCGCCCGTAACTGTCCTACAGTTGGCACCGTTTGTGCAGTTGCACCCGGTGCCAAGTTTTTGCGCTTTAAATTGCGTGTGGGCTAGGTTGAGCCAACAAGGGTGCAATTTCTAGATGCAGAGACAGCAAGTTTGAAGGGGGACTTCCAAGAAGCCTATCTTCTTCAATTTTTGGCCAAACGAGGTGTCGAAAAAGCCCAGCTAGGGGTTTTTGGACGTTCTAAAGCCATTGGAGCAGTCTATTTGGCATTTTGAGCACTGTAAAGCACATTTTTTATCACTTTGAGAAAATAATACAAATGATCCATTGGAAGCTGGACCAAGAGATGTAGCCCAAGAGAGGGGTGAACTCCTTTATCATTTGTTGTGTTATGTGTTTTTTGTTCATTGATTATGTTTTTGTTTATATGCATCTTGAATGAGTAAATCCTATTAAAGTTGTGTTGCAAAGTTGATCCATTTGCATTTTAACACATAAATTTTACTTGCAAATATTTTCAAGAATACAAGTCTTCTTCATTTTTAGATCAAGTTGGTATCAGAGCATAGGTTTTTGAAGGCTTGATTATTTGCAAGTGTTTTGTTTTATGATGCTCACAAGGTTGAAACTCACAAGAGGAGAAGGTCAACTTGTAGAGCCAAGTTCTCATCCTTCAAGGAGGAAGCATATACCATCACCGCAAGTTTCAAGGAGGCATTCACCAAGTATGGCTCGTGAAGAGAGTCATGAACATGTTCCTGCAGAAGATGAAGATATCAGAAAGGTTGTCATGGAAATGAGAGAGATGATGAAGATCTTGATAGAAAGGAATACAAGATTGCAAGGTGAAGGCTCCAACCCTTCAAAGCATAAGGCAGACAGTGGTGATAAAACTCCAAATGGAAATGGAGGGAATGGTGCTTCTCCACCACCCTCTCCTCCATCTTCTTCTTCTTCTTCTTCTACCAATTCAAGACCTCTTCCGAACTCTCCAAAGGGACATGGTAAAACTCCTTCAC
>ML796259.1:163902-179482 GCA_009831015.1 Picea engelmannii | reverse complement strand
ATAAATTTAAATTAAATTTGTTGTGTGGTTGTCGCGGGGGTCCGGGTTGGGGCTTAGCCCCAGCCCACGGTCGTATACACCATACCATATGACCCCCATTACACCGGTTGGCGCGCGCGCACGTTTTGGTTTTTGAATGTGGTTTAAACGGTTGCTAAAACCAATGACCTGCCACTTGTTTCTTTACTATTCGCCTATGGGACAGAGCCCCATTTGAAGTTTGCGCGTGGTCACATGGCCACATGACCTTGGCCTTGGTGGTTAGGGGCTAGGTGCGCCCATAACCATCCTATAGTTCGTACCATTTGTGCGATTTCACCCAGTGCCAATTTTTTACGCTTTAAATTGCGTGTGGGCTAGGTTGAGCCAACAAGGGTGCAATTTGTAGATGCAGAGACAGCAAGTTTGAAGGGGGACTTCTAGGAAGCCTATCTTCTTCAATTTTTGGCCAAACGAGGTGCTGAAAAAGCCCAGCTAGAGGTTTTTGGACATTCTGAAGCCATTGGAGCGGTCTATTTTGCATTTTGAGCATTGTAAAGCACATTTTTTAGCACTTTGAGCAAATAATACAAATGATCCATTGGAAGTTGGACCAGGAGATGCAGCCCAACAGAGGGGTGAACTCCTTTATCATTTGTTGTATTATGTGTTTTCTGTTCATTGATTATGTTGTTGTTTATATGCATCTTGAATGAGTAAATCCTATTAAAGTTGTGTTGCAAAGTTGATCCATTTTCATTTTAACACATAAATTTTACTTGCAAATATTTTCAAGAATACAAGTCTTCTTCATTTTTAGATCATTCCTCGAAAGGGGGAGTAGATTTGATGTTCTTTTCTTCTGACCTAGTTTTCAGACGTAAAGCAAGATGTGATGTTCCTTGCTTCTAACCTAGTTGTCAGACGTAAAGCAAGATGTGATGTTCCTTGCTTCTAACCTAGTTGTCAGACGAAAAGCAAGATGAGATGTGTTCCTTGCTTCTGATCGATTTGTCAGACGTAAAGCAAGATGAGATGTTCCTTGCTTCTGACCGAGTTGTTAGACGTAAAGCAAGATGAGATGTGTTCCTTGCTTCTGACCAAGTTGTCATATGTAAAGCAAGATGAGATGTGTTCCTTGCTTCTGACCGAGTTGTCAAGCGTAAAGCAAGATGAGATGTGTTCCTTGCTTCTGACTGATTTGTCAGACGTAAAGCAAGATGAGATGTGTTCTTTGCTTCTGACCGAGTTGTCAGATGTAAAGCAAGATGAGATGTTCCTTGCTTTTGACCTAGTTTTCAGACGTAAAGAAAGATGAGATGTGTACCTTTCTTCTGACCTGATGGTTGTGACGTAAAGCAAGATGATATGATGAGACTAGCACTGAGCTTCCGGATGGATAGTTGTGACGTAAAGCCAGTCTAGTATCCTGCTTCCAACCGGATGGTTGTGACGTAAAGCAAGATGAGTATCTTGCTTCCAGCTTGAGTGTTGTGACGTAAAGCAAGACGATGAGATGAGACTAGTACTGTGCTTCCAGCTTAATAGTTGTGACATAAAGCCAGTCTAGTATCTTGCTTCCATCTTGAGTGTTGTGATGTAAAGAAAGAAATTGAGATGAGACAAGTACTGAGCTTCCATCTTGATAGCTGTGACATAAAGCCAATCTTGTATTATGATGAGCCAGCCTTGTGTTGTGATGATGATGATGTATCAGTTTTTATACTAATACATATTGATGCAGATGATGATGGAATTCCTTTGAGAATGACAATGTTGACAATGAAGAAAACTTCTCATGAATTATAGATACACTAGTCAGTGTTCCAAGATGATATTGATGATGTTGTCCTCTCACCCACTTGATGTTGTTGATGATGTTGTCCTCTCTCTCTCACATGATGTCGTTGAAGAATACCCTTCTTGTTAAGGGGGAGTGTTGAAATAATGTAACTACAAAGAGTATTATTATTATTATTGATATATTATTCATAGGATCAATCTCCATTATGGATTGATCGTGTCGGTTATTGTAATAGGACCAAATCCCCTTTTGTTGATTGGTCAAAAGACAATTGTAATAGGCAGAATAAGAAGTTGGCCCCAGCCGATATTAAAGAAGCCCAAAAATATAGTAAAGGTGGGTTTACCCACCTAGTTTGAGAAGTCGGCCTTGCCAGTGAAGAGACACTTCATACGTGCCAGACTTGTATAAATAAAGGAGGCTAGCGCCTCACTTAGACACAACTCACTTGCTCATTCTGAGAGACAAGTTCAGATCTGCTACTGGAGAAGAAGGAGAGAGAGAGTGGTGCATATCTAGGATAGGACTTTCTGTATTAGCATAAGAGATCTCTTGGCATTGTATTGGTTATCTATATTAAGGAATTTTTCCTGGGTTTTCTTCCCCTAGAGGGTTTCCCAGGATAAATGTTGTGTCCCTTGTGATTGTGTATTTCTCAGTGATCTTGGATTATGTTATTGTTATCTAATGAAATGCAAACATCTATAATAATGGCTTAAACATTAACACAAAGAGATTCTCAAGCTACCTTTCATCCATGAACCACATTATTGACTCAAAGCCATATTGTCATGGAGAAGCTTCAGGTGAATAAGTATGGAAAGATTCCATGACTGAAGAATACCAATCTATATTAAAAAATGATGTATGGGATGTTTTTCCAAGACCAGAGGGAAAGTCCGTAGTGACTTCCAAATGGATTTATAAAATCAAGCATGTTGCTAATGGAAGCATTGAAAAATACAAAGCAAGATTTGTGGCCAGAGGGTTTTCACAAATAGAGGGATTTGACTATGACGAGACTTTTTCACCAGTATCTCGATATACCTCCATCTGATCTATCATTGCACTAGTTGCTTCCATGGGTTGGAAGCTACATCAGATGGATGTAAAGAGAGCCTTTCTCAATGGTGAAATTGAGGAAGAAGTTTATATTGATAAGCCATAATTTTTCGTTGTACACAACGAAAAAAATCATGTATGCAGGTTGAAGAAATCCCTATATGGTCTAAAGCAAGCACCATGTGCTTGGTACGAGAAAATGGATGGATTTCTGATGAGTTTGGGCTTCAACAAAAGTGTTGTTGATCCAAACTTATATTATCGCATTGATGGCAATGAGTGTTTGATTTTGGTCTTATATGTGGATGACCTTTTCCCCACCGGTTCAGAGAGACTCATTGTTGAATGCAAACAAGCATTAACTGCTAAATTTGAAATGAAAGATTTGGGATTTATGCACTACTTCTTGGGACTAGAAGTATGGAAGAGAACAAATGAGATTTTCCTAAGTCAAGGAAAATATACTATGGATATACTGAAAAAGTTCAGTGTGACAGAATGCAAATCCATGCCCACTCCAATGGTAATGGATTTGAAGAAAATAAGTGATATTGATTCAGGAGATGTAGATCCACACTTGTACCGACAATTGATTGGATCTCGAATGTATTTGGTTAACACCAGACCAGAAATTTTCTATGCAGTAAATGTACTTAGCCAGTTTATGTGTCAACCAAAACAGACACATTAGATAGTTGCAAAACATGTATTGAGATACTTACAAGGCACAATTGGTTATGGCATGAGATACACCTCCAGTGTGGACTTGAGCCTACAAGGATATTTTGATGCAGATTGGGCAGGAAGCACAGTAGACAGAAAAAGCACCTCTGGTTGTTGCTTCACCTTAGGTTATGTTATGGTTTCCTGGTGTAGCAGAAAACAAAGCTCTGTGACATTAACCACTGCAGAAGCAGAGTACATTGCATTGAGTGTAGAAGTTCGTGAAGCAGTATGGATTCGAAAACTTTTGACTGACTTGTTCGATCATGAGATGGATCCTACCACTATTCATTGTGATAACTAGAGCTCTGTAAATCTCTTTGGGAACCCGGTGTTTCATGACAGATCAAAACACATTGAAATATAGTATCACTATATTAGAGACATGGTGCAGAGGAAGACAGTACACATGCAGTATCTTCCTACCCATGAATAGATCGCATATATCTTCACCAACCCACTTGCCAAGACAAAGTTCAAGTATTTCCGTGAGAGACTTGGCCTGGTGGAAAATGCCTCCCTAGCTGAGAGGGAGTGTTGATGATTGCAGCTATGTGAGACATTCTCCATATTACAAACCTGAGAGATTTTGATCATTGCATCTATGTGATACATTCTCCAACTTACAAACCAGAGAGAAAACCCCTGAGAGGGGTGTGTGGTTCCTATCTGAGACAGAGTTGGAATGTAGAGATGACCTCCTCCTTACAGAGAGTTGAGAATAACTCCAGATGATTCTCCTGTATAACGCAATGAGAAAGGTGATCTGTAGAGTTTCACGTGCCTATGGCTGAGCACAAGGTGAACATGTGAAATCCCAAAGTGTTGGGTGCATCGTCATGAGAACATAAATGAAGATGATGTACTAACCTCCTCTGAGTAGAAGAGTACGCAAGAAACTCTAGATGACTCTCATGTGTAATGCAGTGGGAAATAAGATCTATTGAGTGTATGTGCTTGTGGACGAGCACAGGTGAATGTGATCCTAGTGGTTGAGCACTAGTGAAGAAGTGGCTCTTCTCTGTAATGCAGTGAGCCAGAGATATGGACATCCCCATGGATGTGCCCCTAATGGATGAGAACTAGTGGGTGTATAAGATCCCTTTCTATATTGTTCAAGAGTCAGACCTTCCTGTAACCCTAATTGTAATGTAAATGATACAGGTCGGCCCCACCTTAATATGACTGGTAATTAATGTAAAAGATAATTAATCTGGTTAATATTAATTATATTGTGAGCTAGTGAGGACGACCTTGTTGTGCTAATAGACACTTTTGTTGAAAAGTCTAGTTTAGTATAGGTAAAGGTAAATTTCCCATTGAGGAATCATATCTTACACATGAATTTAGAAATTTCAGCAAGTACATCTTCTTGGGAAAAGTGTGCACCTCTCTTGGGTGCTAGTCTTCTAGGGTTTGAGCACCCTCTTGTGTATTAGGTCTTATTGGTGGTGAAGGTCTTTCTCTTGAAGAATATAGAAAAGGAATTGGTTGGGTTTTCTTCCCTTGTTGATAAGGGTTTCCAAAGATACTTCTTGTGTTCTTTTGCATGGTGTTTCTTCTTGTGATCTTGGTTGCTGCAATATTATTTTTTATGGTTAAGACAAATGCAAAATTGGAATGAACTACATGCTTAACCTAGCTTATTGAAAAATCAACATACCTCAACCAAAAGACCTCATCAATTTCATCATCCAAATATGATTTGTAACTCTATAATAGACCTGGTGTATATGATCACATGCTTACAAACCTTCCTTAACTTTAACAACAAGAGACTAGCATTTTCATCAAACTTTACTTTAGTCTCACATGACTAGTTTTGGATTAGTCGACAACCCTAACTTGAAATAATCATAACTATGTACCTAGAATGAATAAATATATGAAAAGAGTACACAATGTTCTTCAGTGTTTTTTATGCAATTCCTCCAGGTTTCACTACTTGGAACCTCTCATAAAAGGAGTTATAGCAAAAATGGCATACCTTGTTGAATTTTGGCTTATTCTAGCGAGTGAACTTGTAGAGTGTGCCCCACATGGAATATTTGTTGTATGGATCTGAAAATTGTACACAAAATACTATACTCTAACCAACACATTTTATCTTACTAAGTTTGGATCTGTTATGAATAATTTATGACGTTTTTACCCGAAACACATGTTTTAGAATAGTTTCAGGACTAGCCACAAACCCTATTTTCCACGGAGTGTAACTGCAAAAATAAAATGACCCAAAAGCTGAAATTTGTACCACAACTACTTGGATATGTTTCCTCAATGGCCTACCAATTTCATAGTCTGAACAATTCTAGAAAAACAGTTATTGGGAAAATGGTGAGATGACATGTAAATAACATACCTTAGAAAGCATCATCAAAAGAATTTATCCTCCCTTGAATTTCGGCCTTCTTTACTTCACCTTCCCTATGAAATTCAGCTTAGATATCCTTTGGTTACCTCAATCATTTCTAGATATTCAATATTCTCAAGTTTGATTAAAATGAGAGAGTCTTTCCTCTTATTTATACTTTCATGTAGCTTCCTCACGGAGTTACCTTTTAACCATCTTAACCCACTTTCCTTATTTTAGGGTTAACCCACTTCTAATTTCTCCATTAACTTTATTATTTAAATAATTTATTTTGTATTCACTTTGACTTATAGTACACTCATCACTTCACTTTATTATTTACCTTCTAAAATCTCTTAAACCACTTTGACTACTTTGACATTTTGGGGCTTCTAGATGACTCATGAGGGTTCTCCAACTTCACATGGCCATAACTCTCTAACCGTGAAAATTTATGTGATGGTCCACATACCACTAGAAATGGAATGATATGTAATATCCATCTAGAATAGTCTTTCCTGAAAATATATCAAAACTCATATCATTATCCATCAAACAAACTTGGGTCCATTACCAAAACTTGGGTTCTCCAACTTCTCATGGCAATAACTCTCTAACCGTGAGGAGTTATGTGACGTTCCACATACCACTAGAAATGGAATGACGTGTATTATCCATATATAATAGTATTACCTTGAAATATATTAAAACTCATACCATTAATCATTAAACAACCTTGGGTCCATTACTCAAACCTTTGTGCTACCGGAATTCGCTACCGGACTTTCTCCAAGGGTTGACATCAATCACTAAGGGTTGACATAAATCTAAAATATCACTCTCCAATGGTTGAAATCAATGAAAACCAAAAATCCATACCAACTTTCCATCAACCTAATCCAACTGACTGACAATCTCCCCCTTTGGCATTGATGGCAACACCAACATTGTGTCCATCAACCTAAGCCAAATCTCTGACAATCTCCCCCTTTGGAATTGATGGAAACACTTAGTCATGATAACATTCATGCTTATACTCATCATCAATGTTTCTATCTCTCCCCCTTTGACATCAATGGAAAAGGGTATCTCCCTTTGGGGTTGCTCCCCCTGAATGAACTCTCCTTGGGGTTGCTCCCCCTGTCTACATGCCTTTGATTTTTATTTGTGTTTATAAGCCTCTGATTACTCTCACTCCCTTCATATGAATAATATCTCCCCCTTTGAAAAAGGGTATCACTCTGAAGTCATATCTCTCATTCTTCCCTTTTGACAATCGCTCCCCTTGGAAACATGCCTCTATGCTCTCTCTCCAAGCATTTACCTTTGCATATGATAAATATATCCCCCTTTTTCATCAATGGAAAATGTATCTTTCCATATGGGGTTGATCCCCCTAACAGAACTCTTCCTGAAACTAATCTCCCAGCCTGAATTTTCCTATTTATGGTGCTTCCTCATGTACATTTAAGAAATATAAGATAAGCATTCAAAAGCATTCATTTTAGAGTAGAAATTACTCCTAGTCTCTAGCGAAGATACTCAAAGTCTTCCCATGGAAGCGGTTTTGTAAATATGTCTGTCACTTGTTCTTTTGTTCCTACATATTTAACTCTGATGTTCTTCTCTGCAACATGTTCCCGTAGAAAGTGATACTTGATTGGAATGTGTTTCGTCTTGGAGTGCATCACCGGGCTCTTTAAGATACTGATGGCGCTTGTATTATCACAATAGATTGGAATGGGCTCATCACACTCAACCTGTATATCTGTTAGAGTTTGTTTCATCCATAGAAAATGTGTACAACATGATGATGTTGCAATATACTTTTCCTCGACTGTAGATAAGGATACCGATGATTGTTTCTTGCTTAAGCATGATACTAAACATTCACCCAAGTAGAACATTGCTCCATTGGTGCTTCATCAGTCATCAATGCAACCTGCCCAATCTGCAAATGTGTAGGCAATAAGTGATAGATCCTTTTGTTTTGGATACCATAATCCAAAATCTTTTGTTCCTTTGATATCGTTATCTCCTAAACTAGCACAGTCAAAATTGTCATTTTTAGGTGATAGGGAGATGTCCAAAAAATTATTTCTAAATTTTTATAGGCTTTTTAGACAGCCTATTGTTTGTAAATAAACTTGAAACAAACATTGGATTTGATTTTCTTAAGCAAAGGGAGAATTTCAGGTTTTGGTGGTTTAGGCGAACTTGTGAAGCGTTCATTAACCACTGAAAGCCTTGGTTTTTGGTGTTTAAAAAGGGAAACATAAAGCCCAGTTAACTACCGAAAATGTTTCAAGGTGGAAAAAAGAAGGCCCGTGCTTTCGCACGATCTAGCTGTCAGCTGGCACAATCATGAAGTGATAACCACCAAAAATTGAAAGAATCGGTGATGTAAGGTGGTATTGTTACATCTGATCAAGGTTTGATGCTCTGTAGTACTTCCAAGAGCCCCACTTGTCATTTCGAGTTATATCCTCGCATACGCAGAAATCTATGAAATGATTGTTTCGTCTAACTGTTTGATGTTCACGTGGCTCTCATAACTTCAATTCCCAAGAGATATCTACATGATGATTTCCCATTCATGTTTATTATTCAAAATCCCTTTGATATAGGAATCAAAACCGAGCTCTTTGTTATTCCTTATCTCTGTTTCATCAAACCCGAGTCTTCAAGTTATTTTCATTATATCAAGCCCGAGTTTCTAGTTATGATTTATTAAGATTCGGTCTATCTCACAGAAGCCAAGTCATCCCTATTCCTATGCCTATCAATTCGCCACAGATTCATTGTTTTCTCCTGAATTTAGGTGTGTTTTCTCCCCTAGCTCACGGGTTCTGCTAAATCGCAGGAACAGGTCAACTAATTCAATCAAATGTCGAAAGCAGGACCAACTCTCAGGTCCGAACTAGATGGAACTTGGTATCTCGAGGCTCATCCTAAGATATGTGATTTCTTCAAAGAAGCGGCTAGCCAAACAGGAGGTGCTTGAGAGAGTAATAAAAACCAGGTATGAAACCCTCTCAAAAAACTTCACAGAAAACAATTCAACCTTAGAAAGGTTAGCCCATGAGAGCATAAAGGAGAAGAAAAAGAAGGACAAAATTGTAAAGGATTACAACAGTTTATGGAGAGTGGCCCAAGGTTTAAAGAAAAAGGTCAGATCTTTGAGGAAAAAGGCAAGGGAATCAAAACACCAATCTCATGCTTCACTTGAAACCCTTGCAGAAGTGGTAGTTCAATACAATGAACCAGTAACAGCCACTAATCCCACAAATCTTGAACAATAAACAGAAAACTAAAGACCAGTCCTGAGGCGTTTTTGAGTTAAATCAAAGTTTCTTTTTGAAATTTTGATGATCTCAGGTTTCGGTGGCTTAGGCGAACATTTCAATTGTTCATTAGCCACTGAAAGTAGTCCTTTCGGTAGCTAATTAGCCCAAATTCCAGTTTCCGTAACTACCGAAAGCACTGACAAGGCAGAAGGTTAATGTTTTTGCACAGATCAAAGTTTGTCTTGCTCAAAGGATTAGGAAAGTATTCCAATCGTTGGGGGATAATTAATGACATCTTTACCAAGTGGTGGTTTTGGTTTTGAAGATGTTTCATATGATCAAAAAGGATAAGAAATGGTTAGTTATTGACAAGGTGATAAGATTGTTGAAAGCCAACAGGTGTCAAGCTCGACTCCTCTCATATCATATGAGATCCAGCAGCCTCGGAAGGCTTATTACACCTGCCCAGAATCTGAAGACTTAAAGAACAGTTGAGAATTTTAATTGATCTAGTTTACTGAGGCCAATATTTGATTTTCTATATTTGGAAAGATTTGATCCAGTAATCTAGGATCTGAAAATTGTTTGTAAAAGGCTATAAAGCCGAAAACTTTTGAAGAACTAAAGGTTCAATTTTGAGTTCTATATTCTACTGTTTTTGTATGAAAGACATTTTCTTTAATATATCAAGCCTGCAAGCTTCTTTCATTTTTTATTGTCAGACCCTCCTTCATCTTTGTCTATGCATATTAGTTGAATTCATTCTTTTGTCTCTGTTTAATGGTTCTATGGTAACTGTCATCTTACTTTTGACTGTTAAGAAAGAATCATAAGCATCTTTGGCTAGTTTTTTGACCCATCATATATATGGTTTATGTATGTTTTGGTTAACCGATTGGTTTTCTTATCCATTTGTTATACAAATCTATCTGATAAATAGATCTTGAAGGCCTTGTATTGCATGAATATAGTTAGACTTTCTTGAAGATACAATCCAGAGATTAAGATATTCATCTTGATCCAAACCCACACCTATTATTGAGAAAATAGTTTCCAAAAAGATTAAGTTACCAGGCATCTCTGACTTACAGCCTAGGAGAGTTTCCTGGAGTGATAACGGATATATTTGAAAATCCTCTTCACTGTTAATACATGTGATTCCTTTGGTGCTGATTGAAATCGTGCCACCTATCCAACTGCCTGCATTACATGGGTCTGGATGTTGTCACATATAGTAAGCTACCAATAATTGACCTGTATTGCCTCTGGTCTGTAGACTTTGAATCATCATCTTTTCTCAACTTGCAATTGGTTTGCATAGGAGTGGTAACTAGTTTGCAATCCTCCATTCCGAACCTCTTTAGCATTTCTTTGATATACTTAGTTTGAGAAATAAAAATTCCTTGGTTGCTTTGACATATCTGAAGACCCAAAAACAAGGATAGTTCTCCGAGTAATGAAATTTCAAATTCATTATGCATATCCTTTGCAAATTTCTGGCTTAACTTGTCATTAGTACTTCCAAAACAATATCATCAACATAAATTTCAATTAATAAACTACTAACTTGAGTTACCTTGATGTAGAGGTTGTTGTCTGCGCTTCCTTTCCATAGTTCGTAGGGAGTTTTGTCATTGTTGTTTATGAGCATTACTATGTTTTGAATGTGAAATGTTGTATGCATTGCATGTGTCCAAAAAATATCTGTCAATTTGGAATCCATTAGCATTGTTCGAGCCATTTCCTGTGTAATTATCATCCATTATGATAATGTTCATTTGTCTTTTAACCACTCTCTGAACCAATCTATGAATGCATGCTCTCGTCCACTGTCATATATATGTCCAAACCTGCTAAGTGTTCTTACGAATCCATCTCTATCCATACTATCCAAGACTCTACTTGCGCAATTGTCCATAATGTTGACCCATTTAACACTATACTATCATGAAGTATTGATTAATCTATCAAATTGTACTTCTGCTAACTGACTACTCTGAATCTGTCTTCTCAAACTCTGCAAGTTGCTCGAAGGATGGTTCTTTGGTCAATCATAACTATCACATAGACTCCCCCTGTCTAATATTCATATTACATGGGAGTCTCTAAGTCAGATGGCTTAGAAAAATTCTTGCTCTAATGTGTATTCATCATCATCTTCATTGGTAGACTCATCATCGTCTTCATTGGTAGATTCATTATCTCTCTGAGCTCCGACTTCTTTCTTTCTATCTGTGGATTCATCTTTCACTACAATGCCTGAAAGTACAATCACTTGAAAATGTTCCTTATTTACATGTCCTTCCTTTCTTTCAATTATTTTCCAAACCTTTATGTATATGACATCTTTCTTTTTCTCTGTAGAATTTTCTTCATCTCATTTTATTGCCAATCTTGCGATCTCTAGTACCTAGTCTTTGTTCACTTGTTCTTCATGTTTTTTTATCCATACTTTCTTATATCTAATATCATTGTTCTCTTTCATGGAAGTATTGATCATGCTTCTACAATCACTGACTATGTGTCCATAGTTATGACATTTGTAACACTCATTCTTATGTGTGGCCACATAGGCACTTATTACTTGAATATTTCTTTTATAATCCCTGCAATCTGCAACCTTATGTCCAAAATTAGTACAATAAAAATAATGACCATAAAATAAATTTGCATACCTGGGAGTGAATGATCTTCTTTGTGGTGTAGTCCTTCTGAATTTCTGCCTTGACTGATCATGATCATGATTGAAGCTTCTTTGTGGCTTGAACACGGATGGTCTTCTTGAATATGTATCTTCAATAGTTTTCTTAGATTCAAGTTGACCATGATTCCTTCCTTTGAGTACTTCTACATAACTCTTTCTATTATCTTCACTCTTCTTTTCTAGCAACCTAGAGTGCTTATTTTCATTCTCTGTAACTGATGTGGATGTTTCTATCTCTTCAACATTCTTTTTTAGCTTGACGATTTTACTTCTCAATGTCACAAATTCTTCTTCAAGCTTCTCAAACTCTTCTTCTTTCTTTAATATCTGAGACTTCATGACTTCTTCTATTCTCTTCGCTTCTTCAAGCTGAATTTTTAATGTCATTATTTCTTCTTCAAATAATTTCTCTTCTTGACCAAACTCTTACTCAAGTTGGTTTAGATCATTAGTTCTTTCCTTAAGAAGATCTGTCAATATCTTCTCTCTCATTTATGCTTCTTTCTTCGGTGTTGCTATGTTGGCTTCTAAACACTGCTTTTGATATTCAAAATTTTATTCGATCTTTATGGCTTCTTCTACTTGAGTTCTTAAGTTCTCGATGACCTGTTGGGATTCTTCAAAAATGTGAACAATTTCCTTTTGTTTCATCAATTCTTTCTTGAGTGGCTTATTTTCTTCTCTTAGTTCATCTAAAGCACTAATAAATTTTGCCTCATAATTGTCTTCTTTATAAAAAAATAAAAAAAATCTCATTTCCTTCAAGGAATTTTATTTCAAGATGTCCACATTTTTCATAATTAAAACAAAACAACATACCTTTGTTGATTATGTACTCTTCATCTTTTCAATCTGTTTGACATGGTGAACATATTTCTTCTTGATATCTACCCGCATCTTCTCTGACGTTTTCTGAATTTGTGATGGGTAAATAATATATGTCATGTAACGTATCCCAAAGTTTTTTGGATGATGAACATTTACCAACATTTTCGCTTACCGTATTAGGTAATCCTTCCCAGATGAAATCCATTTCTATTTTGTTATTCTTCTTCAATTCCTTATTGGATGCAGTCTTTTCCCTTTTTGACCTATCATATCTTGTAATGACTGATAGCCAAATATAATTCCCTTATGTCTGTAAAAATAATTTCATCCTTATGCTCCACATATCATACTTTAAACCATTTTGACCATTAAACAGTGGTACTCCATTCTCAGAATAATCCATGATCTCCTTATAGTAGTTAAATTGTTTCCGGAAGGAACCTGCTCTGATTCCAATTGTTGGATTACTGAGAGGGGGGGTGAATCAGTAATAGAGAATTTAAATCCTTTTTAACCAAAATATGCAAGTGTTATATCAATGTAGCATTATCATCCAATAGTTTCAAAGTAAATAAACAATCAACAGATGAGAAATCATATACATACACAGTACACCAGTGTTTTTACGTGGAAACCCAAAGCGGAAGAAAATCACAGAATTCTTTGTATTATATGTCTTTAAGAATTACATTCATTGGAAGCACCAACTTCCTTTGTTTTCTAGATGCAACTAGAAGGAGGCTCCAACCCCTAGTTTCTCAGGCTAACACCTAAGGGAAGCTCCAACTCCCCAATTCTCTAGCTACAACCAGAAGGAGGCTAAAACCCCCTATGTTCTTCGGCTACAACCGGAAGGTGTCTACAACCACATGTCCTTGCCCCGTCCAACCGCCCTGACGTACAAGTAGAATGATGGAACCACGGTCACACTATCACTGTGAGATATAATGTTGTAAACCTGTACCAATCAACCTGCACCAAACAACCTATACCAATAACCTGAACCATGCATCAACCATGCATCAACCTATACTTCAACATGTAATCAATGTGTACCATAAACAAGTGCATAAACCATGCACCAACCTGTACCTCAACCTATACCATGAACAAGTGAATCAACCATGCACCAAACCTGTACGAATAACCTGTCACAACAACATTTCCAAACAACCTATCACAACAACCTGTCTCATCAATATTATCAACCAAATCAGATCTACTCACCAATATCAATCACCAAGAAAAATCTCAAATATGTGCATCAACCAAGCATAACACAAAAACTCATAATCGTCACCAAGATCAATATGTGCTTCTAATAATATACCAATACAAGTAGGCTAGTTTCTCAGGCTAACAACCATGTACCAAGTATGTACCAATCATGTATCAAGTACTCATCAACTGTGACTCATCAATATGTACCAACATCATCAACTATACACCTCATGTATGTGTCAACTCAGCAACTACTTGTCTCAACCATGTACCCAACATGTACCTCAACTAAAATCCCTCATCAATTTCATCATCCAAATCTGAATTTTAACTCTGTAATATACCTGGTGTATATGATCACATACCTGCAAACCTTCCTTAACTTTAACAACAAGAGACTAGCATTTACATCAAACTTTACTTTAGTCTAACATGACTAGTTTTGGATTAGTCAACAACCCTAACTTGAAATAATCATAATTATGTACCTGTAATGAATAAAGATCTTAAAATAGTACACAATGTTCTTAAGTGTTTTTTATGCAATTCCTCCAGATGTCACTACTTGGAACCTCTCAAAAAAGGAGTTATAGCAAAAATGGGATACCTTTTTGAATTATGGCTTATTCTAGAGATAGAACTTGTAGAGCATGCCCCGCACAGAATATTTGTTGTATGGATCTAAAAATTGTACATGAAATACTAAATATTGTACTCTAACCAACACATTTGGTCTTACTAAATTTGGATCTGTTATGAATAAGTTATGACGTTTTTACCTGAAACACTTGTTTTAGACTAGTTTCAGGACTAGCCACAAACCCTATTTTCCATGGAGTGTAACTCCAAAAATACAATGACCCAGAAGATGAAATTTGCACCACAACTACTTGGATATGTTTCCTCAACAGCCTCCCAATTTCACAGTCTGAAGCATTCTATAACAAAAGTTATTATGAAAACGGTGAGATGACTTGTAAATAACATACCTTAGAAAGCATCATCAAAAGAATTTATTTTCCCTTAAATTTCGGTCTTCTTTACTTCACCTTCCCTCTGAAATTTGGCTTAGATATCAATTGGTTACCTTATTCACTTGTATATATTCAATATGCTCAAATGTGATTAAAATGAGAGAGACTTGCCTCTTATTTATACTTTCATGTAGCTTCCTCAAGGGGTAACCTTTTAATGATCTTAACCCACTTTCCTTATTTTAGGGTTAACCCACTTCTAATTTCTCCATTAACTTTATTATTTAAATAATTTATTTTGTATTCACTTTGACTTATAGTACACTCATCACTTCACTTTATTCTTTACCTTCTAAAATCTCTTAAACCACTTTGACTACTTTGACTTTTTGGGGCTTCTAGATGACTCATGAGGGTTCTCCAACTTCACATGGACATAACTCTCTAACCGTGAGGAGTTATGTGATGTTCCACATACCACTGGAAATGGAATGACTTGTACTATCCATATAGAATATTCTTTCCTACAAATATATCAAAACACATACCATTATCCATCAAACAAACTTGGGTCCATTACCCAAACCTGGGTTCTCCAACTTCTCATGGCCATAACTCTCTAACCGTGAGGAGTTATGTGACGTT
>ML796259.1:136073-163825 GCA_009831015.1 Picea engelmannii | reverse complement strand
AGACATAAGTTGACCATTCAACAACCTAGTCATCCTCTAAATTCAATTCTTCTTCTAATTTCCAAACCATCCTACTGGAGATATCCATTCCTTGATTCATTGCATCCTTTAAACTTAAAATACTTTGCGCATGAATTATTCTTATTAAAGCATCTGAGAGTTCAAATTTTTTATATTATCCTTCCCATGGATCTTCACCAATTCTCACATTTCTTCCATTGCCTTTTTGTCAAGCCGATCAATTCCCAATCATAGAAAAGGTGTCAACCATTACTTTGGAGCCCATAGAGCTAGTTGAAACTTCTTTCCTTGGACTCTTGAACCACTCTTCAATGGTTTTTCCCACCATATATTTTGAAGTGAGGACTCTGCCACACATTCTCTAATTAGACATAAGCCTCCAAAGGATTTTTTTTGCTAAGGATTTACTAAACCAAACCAGGTTATGAATTTCCCATCCACCTAAAGCTTTTGGATGAGCAAGTATTGACCATTTTACTAAAGGGATTATATCCTCCTTTTTTATGCCTGGCCATATAAATTTGAAGCAATCTTTGCAAATCCGATTTGGGATTCCTTTTGGAATCTTTGCTAGTGTTTCCCAATAAATAGGCATGCTACATAGAACTGATTTACTTAAAACCAATCTCCCACCTCTTGAAATAAAATGGTTTGTCCACACTTCAATTATTTCTTTCACTTTTGATACCAACCACAACCAATCAACATACCCATAGGAATTTGGTTTGATAATAAATCCCAAGTACTTACTTTTTTCATTTAAATTCAAGATCTCAAAGGGGAATTGGCATTCAAGCATATCTTTTGCTTCAACTTCCAAGGCATTCACTCTGATAGAATATTTTTTGTTTTTAAGTTCCATCCCTATAGCTAAACAAAAAAGATCCAAAATTTCTTTAAAGGCCTGGATTTCTTTAACATTATCGGCACCAAAGAGCATAACATCATCGACAAAAATGAAATGAGATGTGAACTCATAAAACATTATCTTTATGCCGAAGAGTAGATCCTTGTTCCTAACCTCTTGAATGATATGGCTCAGTGCTTCAGCCATTATAAGGAAAATTAAAGGAGACAGAGGGCATCCTTGAGAGAGCCCTCTAGAAGGACTGAAAAACTTTGAAAGAGCCCCATTAATGAGAACAATGAGCAAAGTCGATTCTATGCACCCCATTATCCAATTCACAATGGCTAGATTCATGCCCATCTTGATCAGGGCTAGTCTTAGGAAGGTCCAATTGACCTTATCATAGGATTTAGATAGGTCAAGTTTAAGAACAAAGGATGGGATCTTAGAAACTTTGATTGAATGGAAGGCATCCTGCACTAGTGAGACAGCATCATGGATTTGTCATTTGAACAGAAAATTGAATTGTTCCTATGAGATGATATCACTAAGGATAGGTTTAATTATATTTGCAATAATCTTAGAGATTATCTTATACACCATATTGTAGCAATAAATGGGGTGGAAATTGGGGAAAGAGGAGGGCTTAACGGATTTTAGAATAAGAGCTAAAAAGGTTTTATTTAAACGGCCAAATATCCTTCCAGTTTCCTGAGATTTTAAAACCACTTTCAACAAATCATTATTTAGAAGGTCATAAAAACCCATATAAAATTCCACCGAGAAGCCATCCGACCCTGGGATTTTAGAATTTTTAAAAGAGGAAAAAATGTCATAAAGCTCTATTTTAGAAACCTTTTCACTCAAATCATTGTTTATATCTTCCAAAATTTTGGTGGAAAAAAGGTCAACCACTTTGAGGATTTCTTCAATGGAGCATCCGATTTTTTCTTTAAATAGAGAGCTCAAAAAATCAACTTCAACTTCATCCATCTCCTTTTGCATTGATACAGATGTTCCATCCATACCTTTTATCTTGTTGATGGTATTATGAGCCTTGCTATACTAGGCATATCTATGAAAAAAATGTGTGTTCTTATCTCCCTCTTTTAACCAAACTACCCTACTTTTAAGCCTCCACGGTTTTCCTTCCAGAAGGAGGAGATCTTATTTTCTTTTTAGCAAAAGTCCCAATTCTATTTCTTCATCCTTACTGAGAGTGCCAGCTGGTTTTTCTGTCAGAAGGACATTAAGGGAGCTATTTGTCTCCATAATAATTTTTTGGGAGTGCTTTTGAAAATCACAAACCCATTTCTTAGATAATTTACCAATTTTTACCAAATTGCTTGAGAACTAGCTCATATAAGAAGAAGAATCTGAGCTTGAGATACATGCCGAATAATTTTTCACCTGTGTTCTATAGTCCTCTTTCTGTAGCCATGAATCATTGAATTTGAAGGGAAAAACTTTGGATTTTTCATGTTTTAAGATTTTCAAGAAAATAGGCATATGGTCTGATACACCACCCTTAGAAACCCCCATTGATATGCCCCAAGGGTTGAGAACCAAATTTTTAGAGATGAGGAACTGGTCGAGTCTTTATGCAATGGAGTCCTTCTCTTTTCGATTGTTCCTCCAGTTTTGGAAGATCTTTGACAGAGCTATATCCACTAGATCATTACTAGAGATCCATATGGAGAATAATCCTTCTTGAGGATTCTTTTTTCCTCTCCCCCCAAATTTCTTGAGAAGATACTATAAAATTGAGATCCCCCCCTAGGATAATGTTTTCACCCTACAATAAATCGAATGTGGAGATCCCTTCCCAAAATGGCATGTGGTCTGCATACACCCCATATAATTTTATGATTTTAAAATAAAATTCTAGGATGGGGTCCTTTAAAACAACAATCAACCCAAAAGAAATTTGGGTTGAGAGGGAACAAAAAAAAATTGGCTTCCACGCTTTGAGGAGGCCTCTGGAAAGACCTATAGAATTAGAGGAAAAACAAACCCAATATCTAAGCTAGGGTTTTATTAGGTCTTTCTCTTTATCCCCTACACACATAGTTTCCTAAAGGAGAATTACATCTGGATTCTTCAACAACGCAAGTCTCTTGAGAGCTAGTAGTTTGTGGGTGCCCCCAACCCCTCTAATGTTGAGAGAGATAATTATCATTAGGAAACCTTTGAACGGGATACCCCTGCTCTAAGGGACCTAAATAATGTTGATTTTATACCATCCAAGACCTCCTTTTTAGCTTTCAGTTGAGCTTTGGAAAGAAAGGAATTTCTTCCCACCTAACCACCTAGTAGTTTAACAAGCGTTAGGCCTCCTCCAATATCCCCTACTATACCTGCTTTGAATTTTGATCTAAGTAAATAATATGACTTGACAAATGATCTAGATAATGAATTACTTATTGATATGTCCTCGGAGGGTTAAGGGGACACAGGATGTGACACATCAGAACAAGGTCTGACCCCCTGACAAGAATAGGAGGGAAAGAGCTTATCGAGGGATTGTAATAGGGATTTTGGACTGTGGGAAGAAGGACCACAATGTAAACAAGGGAAAACCTTGGGAATGGTATAGGGGGAGGAGAGATTATATAACCTTCCAAAAAAGGGCACTTACAAGGAGAAACTTTAAACTAACTAGTGGAAAGCAAAAGGGTGGGACTTTTCTTCTTACTAGTAGAAACATCTTGGCATTCCTTCTAGGAAGAGACAGATGGTGCCACCCTTTTTCGATGCCCTCTTCATTGCTTGAACCTATGATTCTTGATGAATCTCCTTCCACATGATTATTGACCTCTTGAGCTTTCTTTTTCCAAACGTTTTTGAAGGGAAATAATTGAGAAGGGATCCTTTTGCACTGTGTTTGGAGGTGGCCAACCTCATGGCACCCAAAGCACCCAAAAGGAACCTTCCAGTAATCAATTTGTTGCATCTAGGATAAATGTTACCAAAACAGCTCAATTTCATCCCACAAGCCTTCCATTATGTCAACCTCTATCTGCAACCAGGCCCAAGGTAAATCCAACTTCGTTTCCCAATCAGGTTCCAGAGCACAAAACCTTCAAATTTTGTTTTCGATGGCCTTTAACAGTTTTTCTTTCCAAAAGATCAACAGGAGATTTGGTAGAGTTTCCCATACTTTTGTTGGGGCAAGAGGGTCTCTAGCAGGATCATAGGATACAAACCACTCCTTTAGAACCAAACTAGAGGAACCCCGAGCCCAAATACGACTGAAAATTAAATTCAGATCCTCCGTGGACCTAAATTTGAAACATATTAATCCGCGGGAGAGTGTGTGAAAAATCGACATGTACCTAAATATCTTAGTCCAGTTTTCGTCAACCCGGATTCCAAGCGATTTTTGGCAGTCGATCTTCCCACAAAAATGGTCAACTTCCCTCTTTCATAATATCTCATGGATCTCATCGAGGGAGACGTTGTCCCCTATCACCATTTTTTTTTGTTATTTGCTTGTTTTTCAACAATGAAGGATCATATTTTTCACCAAAACTATAGGGGATCTATCACCTTAACCTTTCTAGACATGCACTCTATCAGGCGAACTAACTATGTTTGTTTCAGATGGGCTATCGTGGGAGGACCTAGAGATATCACCTCCCTCTACACACGACTTCTCAATAACTCTAGCATTTGAGGGTGGAATTCACACATTAACAATAGATTGAGGATTTGTTTCCTTAACGACACCATATTAAGAGATGGAATGTGTCTGGAGTAAATGGTCTACCACCCTTTGATCCTTGCAACCTTTACCGGGATGTTCATGTAGATCCAATGGCTAGAGACTGCTAGAGTCTTG
This sequence comes from Picea engelmannii, assembly GCA_009831015.1. Lineage (NCBI taxonomy): Eukaryota > Viridiplantae > Streptophyta > Pinopsida > Pinales > Pinaceae > Picea > Picea engelmannii. The sequence goes on along the minus strand of ML796259.1, from coordinate 159,116 downwards.
TACTCATTGATCCACCTGGATGCGAACAAATTCCTCCATGGTGAAAAACACCTCTTCCGAGAAACCCACATCACCATCATAATCAACTAGCTCATGATCACCCTTTGTATCCATGTGAAAGGGATCAGGTTATGACCTCATACATGTACCTTCTGCCATCGGGGGAGAAAAACAATGGGGGATCAGTAACCAAAGTTGACATCTAAAACTGAAAAACATGTTGTTCCATCATGCATAGCAGAGTCGAATCCATGACATCGGGGCTAGAGTTTTTGGAGAGAATAATAAGCAAAGTTATCTATACCCACTCGACCTTGGGAAAGAATTTCCATGGATTTTGTGGGTGGTTTTCCAACAATCGGGAAGGGACATGACTATCTACTTTTGGTAGTTGATAGGTTTAGCAAGATGTGCATTCTTATTATTGTTATATAATATACAGTTATATAAAACAATGAATTAGATATTTTAACTTGTATATATAATATGACTCATTAGTTTTAACTAACTAACTATATTATACAATAGTTTTTCAAGGAAAGCCTCACGGAAAACCCTCACGGAACCACCTTCCGAGTACTTGCCCATGATCCATGGATGGTAAGTGGGGTAAATCGTCAATCCTAATTACGAAGCCTCGCCCTGAGGATACCAAGAGAGTCAAACTCGTGACCTCCCCAACTTATCACTGGGGTAGAGATCTCACGTCTAGCTCATGACTACTTGAGCTAACCACCAATGCTATATTATTTTATATAACTTATTAATTGTAACTAATAATATATAATTTAACTCATTAGTTACAACTAACTAGTTGTTTAATTATAATAAATAATATCCTATAATATATATTATAACAAGTTATAACTAACTAGTTATAATATAATATATATAATATAAGTGGTTAATTGTAACTAACAAGTTATATTATATATTATATAACATGGTATATTATAAGTCAATTGGGTTTATCTCATGTGGTTGGGAAGAATGATTGTAATACTCCCCACCCAGATTCAATTCGTGCAAGTGACATGTTAAGCTCTTAATGAATATATTATTGTACCCTCAGTACCATCCTCGAAATGAAGGGAAGTACTCAAGTTTTCCCCAAGAATAATTATACCAATTACCAGTTATATTATATATTATATGTGACAAAAATATATAATAATTAATCCCTCGAATGGGGTGACAAGTGTCCAACCACGCAATTTAAGTTAAGGTCCTTGGTTGTCGCCTCTTCATTTCTTAGTGCACTCTCGAGGGGGCTATGTGCCATGAAATCTTGGTTCGTAGATGTTCACACAGGAAGAAAGTTAATGCTCTGGATCCCTTCAATGGCAATGTGGGGTGGATCACGTGACATAAGAGGAGAGGTTGTCAACTCGGCATTAATGGCAGGCTCTAGGCATGGTAATTGTATTATTTCCCAAATTCGCATTGATTTTTCTATCATGGTTTTCATTTTAGCTTTGTTCCCGACTACGCCTTGGTCTTGTTAAGCTCTATGCAATCCCTCATCGTTCTCTTTGGCCTCCTTCTCTGCACCATGTCGCGGGAATGTGGTAGGTCTCACAGAGGCCCTGCTTACTACAACTTTTTAGCCAGTTGGGGGTGTCTTTCTCATCCTTCTCCTCCAACCTACTCCTCATTTGATTCTTCAATGCTTCCCCCAATGGAAAATCCCACTTTTGTCTTACTAGCCCCGGTAGGAAATTGGGGGCATGTCTGAATTGAGGAGGAGCCCCGTGTGGTTTTGCTTCCATATCCTTGGCTCTTGGTTTCCTTCCCTCCCTTACCCAACCCTCTAGCCTTGACCAATATAGACAGGGACATTGATCCTCATAGATAAATTCAAGACGAGCACTAGGATCCAGTTATTATTGAAAAAGAGGCTACACGCAGTTCTAACTCTTGAAGTTACTCTAGATCTCCAACCTCCAAGCGAGGCCCCTCCTCTGTCTGGACTATTAGTGAAACAACTCCAATTGGTGTTCAAACTAAGAAGGGATGTGTCCAAACTAATCTTTGGTTTGTAATTTCTCAACCGACATCTAGACGTTTTCATGGATTTTCTCTCTGGCTCTTCCAACAGTCGGTGTTGCCCATCTTGTCGTCGGCCTTATCCATTTTTTGCTCCATGGAACACTCCTCCTAAAATCAATGGAGCGTCGCACGCACCAGGAATGTGATTTCTCTTTTATGCATATTATCATTTTCAGGTTCTTTTTAGAAAGGATAGGTGGAAGACAATTTGGCTGGCAGGTCTCAGCTCTAGTTTTGAGCTCTTTTAACTCTGTATTTTTTAACTATGCAAGACAATGATGCATGGCCCTGATACTGGCATGGTTTCCACACATGACAGGCCACGCGTCAAGACCCGTACATATGTATTATTTTGATATTATAAGGTAATACAAATCTTTTATTTAAAAAATATATATATATCTAATAATTAATCAATTATTTATGTACAATAATGAAATATGTATTATATAAATTTTTTATAAAATATTATACTAGTTATATTATATATTATATGTGACATTATATTACATATTATATGCGACACATAATATCTAATAATTAATCAATTATTAATGTATAATAATGAAATATGTATTATATAATTTTTTTATAAATGAATATATTATTATCCTTTTTTTTTAAATTACTAGTATTTAATTGTAATCTTATCTTTTGAGTTTTAAATTATTATTAAATACATAAAAAGTTAATAGTATTTTTAATCAATTTGAATTATTTTAAATAAAACATAATATATATTTACATATTTTGTCACTATATCATTTAACAAGTACCAAGAGGTGTGCTAGGCTAGGGCGTACTAGGGTATCCAGGAATTAGGTCAATATCTTCACTTAAGGTGCCTTAACAAGAGGGTTAGGGTTTCGTTGCTGCAACAAAACTTTGACTGAAACTGCTTCTATAACTGAGAAAATCCTCCCAATCTATCTTCCAGCAGTTATATTGTTTGAAGATAGTGTGGGCCCATAACCTGTTATAAAAATAGGTGTGCTTGTTTCACCATAGACAATATAGCAATATTGTCACCTAACCATAGGCACAAAGGCCACCCCCGAGCACCTTAACCTTGACAGACAGAATAATTCTGGAAGCAATCCAATAGCCAACCAAGGTAGTGCACCTTTCTCCAAGGTTAGCGTACCAAGAAAGAATAACCAAAGACCAAGCAGAAATTCCAAACCATAACCAAGAGAAAGTCCAAGCCAAAACTGAAATGCTAGTTGCAGTAGCTACAGTTCCTCTCCAAACTTGCGCACCACTAGTCGTATGCAGTTGTGAGAGTGAGTATGACAAATGAGCTCTAGTTCCCTCTATTTATACTACTCTATATCACTTGATTGGGCCAACTTCTCTTTTTGGAGGCTAATAACTTGATATTGAATATTCTCTTGAGCCGACTTGTCTCCTAGAGTTATTATCCAATGTTTTAGGGTTTCTCTTGCTTCCCAGAATATTCTAGTCTTATCAAAGGTTACACGTGGAGGTTAATACCTCCCTAAGATACCATAATATCAACACTCCCTCCTATCTAGGTAGGTATTAAAGGAAATGGTCTTGAGCACAAATAGACCATTCAACCGGTAGCATCATCATAGCTAAACAGACTGTCTCATGATCAAATCATGAGCACCATCATCACTATCAGTATCATTTGATAGCATCAACTCTATCATCTCTTGAGGCCATACTCCATCTGAGTATTCGGGCATGATGTTGAATAAGTCACTCACTCCATAGAGTGATACAAGAACCATTCTTCTAATCCGGAAGTATGTCCTAGAAGAATGAATGTCCTAGACCATTTTCCACAGGGAGAATGTATGTCCATCGGCATACTAAATATCCATCTAGATGGTAATCATCTCCAACACTAGTGATAGTCTCCATGGAAATCAAGAAAATGTCATTCAATAGAACACATTCTTTTCTATCTATAGTAGTACACAACTATTATCTAATGGTACACAACCACACCTAGTAGCATGCAGCTACTAACCAGTGACACATAGTCACAACCAGTGGAACACATCCACCACAGTGGTATACAGCTACTGTCCAGAGACATACAGTCTCCATAGAAATCATATCATCTGATATCAACCTGCATAACAATATCATGATACAAACAAAGTCATCTGGGCCATTCTTCCACTCACATATGTGAGATTTGAAAGAGCATCTGCCCTCAGAAAGTAAAACATCATCCATGGGCTATCTGGACTATTCTTCCCAAGCATAGAAGAATAATTGTCCCTGATTTTTTATCCTGGACCATTCACCTAACTAGGCTATTTCTTCGGCACTAATCACAATGCAACCTGAAGAGATTGAGTCTGCCCTAGGGGATTCTTGTCCCTGATTTTTGAGCCTGGACCATTCACCTAACTCGGCCATTCCTACGGCACTAATCACAGTGCAACCTGGAGAGAATGAATCTGTCCTAGGGAAGAACTATCCGGACCATTTCCTATGGAAATTATTGTCCTGCACCAACCTCCAAAATGGACCATTCTTCTAAACTCCTCACAATTGTAAACTTTGAAAGAATGATTGCCCGGTGAGGAAGACCATTCTACTTGACCACTACTCACAGTGACTTCCAAGAAGAATGACTATCCTATACCATTCCCTCACATTAGCCACAAGGGGAATCGTTGTCTATGGTACATCAACAATCTATCAAACCATTTTCATTACGAAAATGATTGTCCGATCTGGACCATTTTTTAATCAGGAAAATTCTTATCCGTCGGAATTCTCGAACCACTTTCCAAAATGGAAATACCTGTCCATCAGAAATCTCGAACCACTTTCCAAACTGGAAAGGAACTACCCATCCTGAACCATTTTCCGAACTGGAAAATGAGTGTCCATAAATCAATAACATATCAGTGCTCCCTCCCAACTTGGGAGTAATCACTTCTTTTTGCAATAAGGAATTCGTCTCCATGAGCCCCAACCTATCTCTTAAGTATGCAAACTTTTCATCTTGGACAGAGGATTTACCAAAATATATGTTATCTTCTCATCTGTGGAGATATACTGGAGAACTACTTCTCTCTTATGGACTTTATCATGAAGAATATAATGCTTGATCTCAATGTAATTTGGCCTATCATGGAACATCAGTTTCTATGAAATCTTCACATGGTTATGAAAATTACAATATATCATGGTTGAATTCAACACCTGATCAGACAGTCCAAAAACCAACTTATGAAGCCACATTGCTTATGTACAAGCATCATAAGCTACAATATATTGTGCTTCTGTAGTGTTGAGTGCAACAGAATTTTGTTTCCTGCTATCCCATGACATCGTGGAAAAGATCAAACTGAAACATATCCAAGTAGCACTTATTTTTTCATTTGTACTCCCTACCCAATCTGAATCGATAAATTCATGTAGTTGTATGTCATAATTTAAACGTCCACAAAATAAATATCCGGCTGAGTATTCTCCAAATACATTAATGATCTAATCAATCGGCAATACAGAGACAGGTCTACTGGATTAGAACTTATTCAAATCTATTATCATGGGAGTTAGCCATGGATTTTCAATCCATCATCCTAGACTTATGAGTAACCATTATGATACACTTTCTGTATCATAGGAAGTTTTCGCCACGCTTCTGTTGTATATGGGATACTTTGCATCAAGTTTCTTGAATCCATACAAGGTCTTCTTCCATTTTCATACATGGGTTTCTTTCTCGTATAAGCTTCTTTCTCAATTTGCTTTATTGGGAAGAACAGTCTTTTACATGTAAATTTCAATCCATGGATACTGCAAGAGGTATATATGGTTTATTGGAACAAGATGTCGTCATAGTCTTCTCCCTCCTTCTGGAAGAACCTCTAGTTATGAATCGTGCAATGCTTCCATTCATAAATCTTTTTCATGTTTTCTTACATACATTGTTCTTCATCACAACTTCCATTTCTTCTGTTTGATTGCTTCTAGAGGGTTCAAACCAAGCTGGTAGTCTTATGATTCTCGGTATAATAATTGGTTGTTCTGGCTTTTCTTTCTTTCTTTGAATCTTCATGTTCTTCCTCATGTTCCTCTTTAACTTTGGGGTCCATGGAGTCTTCTATAGATTCCATGCCCTTCCTTCCTGAAGATTCCAACTTTTTCCTTTCATCATAGGAACATAGATGTATATGGACAACCAAGGATACTTAAGACTTCTTTTCGAAGAAGACTTCTTCTAGAGTTAAATTGAACACGTGTTGCCTATCATGGCTGCTACTTTCAATGGGGAACATGGATAGATACTTCATAATCTTCACGGATTCTTCAATGGATCATATTATTTAGGATTAGCTCCCTTCTAATCCTAGAATCATGCATGAATGCATGCTCTTTTGGAATTTTGTAATCAGCTCCCTCCATATAAGAGAATCCATGTTTCCTTCTGCATCCTTATTGTCTTTTGCAAAGTATCAAAATTTTTATTATAATTTCCTCTTGATTACTGACTTCTTTCTAATTTGACTCCTTCTGGGTCTCTTCAAATTTCATTCTGATTTCGGCCTATCTGGTAGTTGTTATTTATATAATAAATTCCTCGGGAATTTTTCAATGTACTTCATATTCTTGTAGTCATCATAATAGAAATCCTTATCTTGTTATTCTTCCATAGGTATTGTTTCACTGACCATACTTTCTTCTAAGAAATAGATATGCATGATAGGTACAGGAAATATGTAAGCATGGTATGTACAAGAACTCTATTATAAAATAATATTGTTACCTTGAATAGAAAAAGAAGTTTGTTTTATCCTGCTTGGCTTTCTTTGAGGGTTCCCTTTCTTCGGCAATGTTGCTTCATTTGTTTTCTTCATTTTCTTTAACTCAGGACAGTGGTTCTTGTAGTGACCATATTTTCAACAATTGAAGCATTGTTTTTTTGACATATCCTTTTATTGATTTGGTTTCTTCCTTAAGCCAAACTTCCTCTTATTCCTAAAATTATTGAATTTTATTGTGAAGGCTTGATCATCATATTTATTTTGGGATTTCTATTTTGTGCTAATCCTTGATTCTTCTTGTGCACAACAAGTCCAAAGTTCTTCAAATGTGAGATACTCTTTTCTTGTGTTCATGCTTGCGACAAATGCATCCCATGTCTTGGGAAGGCCATTGAGTACTATATTTACCAATTCCTTTTCTAAAATGATTTCTTCAATAACTTGTAGTTGATCTCTTAACTGAGAGATTCTTACAAAGTATGATGTTATGTTTTCATCATCATTCGTTTTCATGTCACGGAGCTCATTCTTCAGACTCATTACTTGTCCAATGTTTCTGACTGAGAAGAGGTTAGTTAGGGTATCGTACATATTCTTAGATGAGTCAAGATGAGATATGTAGGGTATCAAGTGGTCTTTTACAGAGTCCACTATGATACTCATAGCGTTGATGTTTTTGTCCTTGAACTTCTCCAGAACTGCAACATTATGAGGTTCCTTCTCTTTTCCTGCTTCAAACTGTGGTTCCATGATCTTGCCTTTCACGATATCCAACACTTTATTCTTGGAAAAGATGAGGTCAATCCTTGTCTTCCATGCTCTGAAGTTAGAAGCCCCTTCTAACTTTTTTTTTGACTTCATAGAGTAAGTCATGACTGCTTTGACTTGGTCAACCTTTTACTTTAACTTGGTCAACCTTTGACTTTGACCAAAAATGAAAACTTGACACCTTGGCTTGTTGAGAGTACCAAGAGGTGCACTAGGCTAGGGCACACTAGACTATCCAGGAATTAGGTCAAGCTCTTCACTTAAGGTGCCTTAAAACAAGGGTTAGGGTTTCATTGTTGCAGCAAAACTTTGACTGCAACTACATCTATAACCGAGCAAATCCTCCCAATATATCTTACAATGGTTAGACTATCCGAAGATAGTGTGGGCCCATAACCTATTAGAAAAATAGGTGTGCTCGTTTCACCATAGACAATATAGCAATATTGTCACCCAACCATAGGCACAAAGGCCACCCCCGAGAAAGTTAACCTTGACAGATAGAATAATTCTGGAAGCAATCCAATAGCCAACCAAGGTAGCGCACCTTTCTCCAAGGCTAGCGCACCAAGCAAGAAAAACCAAAGACCAAGCATAAAGTCCAAACCATAACCAAGAGAAAGTCCAAGCCAAAACTGAAATGTCAGTTGCAGCAACTGCAGCTGCAGCTGCAGTTCCTCTCCAAACTTGTGCACCACTGGTCTTATGCAGTTGTGAGAGTGAGTATGACAAATGAGCTCTAGCACCCTCTATTTATACTACTATATCTCACTTGACTGGGCCGACTTCTCTTTCTAGAGGATAATAACTCAATATTAAATATTCTCTTGAGACGACTTGTCTCCTAGAGTTATTATACAATGTTTTAGGGTTTCTCTTGCTTCCTGGAATATTCTAGTCTTCTAAAAGGTTACACGTGGAGGTTAATACCTCCCACAGCTACCATAATATCAACAGTTATAACTTGAAAATCCATCCAACGAGGAAATCATCTAGGAACATGCAACTTGTTGCAGGATTAGTTACATGTTGGGGAGAGGAAAATTGTCTTTCACGCTAAGCTAATTAAGGGCATAAAAATCAACGCAAAGTCTAATATCCCCATTTTTTTGTAGATGGGAACCAAGTTTTCCACCCACTCGAAATTTCAAACAAGAAAGATAATAGGGGCATCGAGCATTTTGTCTATCTCCTTTCGAATGGTGGGTTCTAAAGTCGGATTAACAAGACATGGTATTTGTTGAACCGATATGGTCTTCTCTTTAATCGGTATTCATGTTGGATAATGCCTAGATCAATGCCATGTAGGTTATCATATGACCAAAAAAACACATCTCTAAATTCAAGAAAGAGAGCCACAAACTTGTATTTCTCCTTATCGAAGCAATTAGCACCTATTTACAAACTTTTTGGTTCTTCTTTCGATCCTAAATTTACAAGGATGGTTTCTCCTACCTTATGCTTATAGGTTTCTTGGGTAGAGTTATCTTTTTTTATAGCGTCACTATGGAAAATCATATTTTTTGAAGGAAACAAGTCCTTAGGATACTTATTATCATCTAGGTAGATGATATTATCATCTCCTATTCTTCATTCAAAAGAAAGAAAGAAATTTCATCGTCTTGGAAGACTTGCCAAGATCCCTCATTGTCAAGGATATGAGACCTATACAAAAAAAACACAACGCAATATGGTTGTTCTTTCAACATCTGCCTATCAACTCTTGTTGCATATATTGCAAGTTTTTTGGAAACTACATTCAAATTTCTACGAATATGGGTCAAACTGAAAGACAGCAACTTGTTAAGGAGATCTCAAACCAATTGGGTATAAAATTTAAGAATTCTTTTGGACAAGCAGATTGTGTGGCTAACCATATCGATGACCAGTAGAGAATCACAAAAAACAAATAGATGTCTACATTATAATTTATTAGCTTGTTAAAATCCTAAAATCAAATCTTCAAAGTCAACTACAATATCTATACAAGGGAAGTTTAGCTTGTAAGCAAAATGTTGCAATTTTCCTAAAGGTGAGTATAATACAATGCTTGCACCACACCCTTTCCCTAAAGAAGCATCATCAAAGTGCATGTGCCAAACTTGATCATCACAATCAAGCATGGGCACCACACTATTAGCATTCTCATCTTTCTTGAAGATACAATCGTACCAAATGTTGTCTCAACATGATTAACATTATGTTGAAGAAGACATTGAATGTAAGGGCTTATCCTTTCTTGTCATTTGACAATGATGTCTTTCAAATTTCTAGGGACAATCAGATGAGCATTAAAGAAATTTTGAGGTCTAAAATGGGCCTCATAAGGAAAATACTAAAATAATAGTTAAAATAATAAAAGAAGAGTTCTGAATTTTCAAAGTGAAAGAAAGAAAACTATTTTTTTATCGTATTTTTGACTTGTCTTCTTATAGGTTTACTCAAATTTCAAGTGTAGGCACTCGTTGGATGCGAAATTGGCTTATGCATCCAATGAGTGCCCACTCTAAATAGTTTTGATAAATCCACAATGAGATAAGCTAGAAATACGTGAAACTCTTTTCAAAGTGAAAGAAAGAAAACTATTTTTTATCATATTTTCGACTTGTAAGTTGTATCCTTATAGGTTTACTCAAATTTCAAGCGTAGGCACTCATTGGATCCACATCCAAAAAACACCCACTCTTCATACTTTTGATAAACCCACAGTGAGATCAACTAGAAATACATGAAAAAAACGTTCGTTCTAATCTGTGAGTAAGCATGCATGACCAGAATCACATCCCTAACTTTCCCAATGGTGGATCATTGCTTATTATTAAAAGAAAGGATGCTCTAAGGAGCTTCGTTAAAACATGATAGTCCAAGTTGTTCCATAATAACTATGGACATGATGTTAAGACCTAAACCTCCATTTACAAGGAAACAATGAGCTATCTTATCAAAGATTTTCATAGAGACGTAAAAAGGAGGATTTTTTTATGTAATCCTGAAAGAAATTGTTACAATTATCTTGTCCTCTTGGTCCTCCCTTTCTCTAAGGAACATAGAATTTGCTTGGACAACCCAAGGAGTGCATTGTTTCTTGGCCTGCAAAATTATAGCCAAGGCTTTATTGAGATTCTCTTAGTGTTTGAGACATTGAGGGCATCAAACATGGTCATATTAGCTTTAATTGATACCAAATCATTTAAAATATTTATGGAGAGAAATTGGATGTTGGGAATGAAGTTTTTGAGTTGTAGCAATATTATTAGTGTGTTGTCAAATCCCGCTAGTGCGATTGGATTTCGAGGATTTCGTTCTGTAAGGCAGCCAAGGTTCGAAACTCATGATAGTCGGGAGGAGACACCCAAAAAAATCAAGTTATGTTAAGGGTTGGTGTGGCCCAAGTCGAGTGTGGTCCCCAAGTGACTTTGATGGCTTAGATGCCCTTGGGTCGCAGTTTCTTAGACCACAAGCTAGTCCCACAAATAACAGACACACTAGCAAATAAAAAAAAAACATTATTAGTGTGTTGTTTTTAGTAGAAGTAGCAAAATGTCTAACCCTAGCATTGTTTGCACTTTTACTCATAGCAATAGCCTTTGTTTTGTTGTTTTGGAGTAGATTAGACTTATTTCAAGCATAAAAGGCTTATTTTGTGTTGTAACAAGAAAGGCTTCATCATCCTCATTAGCCCAGTCGAGGGTTGCCACAGTGTTCATAATGTTTTTGCTATGTAAGTACTCTTTGGCGAGACTCAAAACTTCACAAGTATCTACGTCATGATTTTATTCACATAAATTGCACCACAAGCATAAAGAAGGGGGGTTTGGCAAAAAAGGTTGAGAAGGGTTTTTAGGTGGAGGCTAGAAAGACAATCTTAACGTTGAATGGGTGACTACCCTTCTTTCAAAGGAGATCATTAAATTATTCATATCTTGAATTTGATGTAAAATTGTGAACATATTAGCGTTCGTCTATGGGTCTTATAAAGGCATGCCCATTTGTGAGGATTGTGCAAGTTATCAACATTCTTCTCCTTTAGTCGCCTCTAATATGTAGGAGGTAAAGTATTGTAATAGTACATCAACGCTGCCCGGTTGGGCATGATTACTTCCCGAATGAGATGTACAACTTGGGAAAGTGCATATTCAAGGCTTTGATAGTCTTGCCTGGTTTGTAAGTCGGGTTGTTATAATTCTTCACCAAGTCGATATGTCTCTAAACTTGCCCAAATGTGGACTTGAACTAGTAAGCAAGTTCAGCCCAGCCCAAGCAGAGAAAATCTTCGGGGCAGATCAAAGAATTAACAAACAGTGCATACACACATCATTATCATTACCTGCTATATTATTACAAGCATTCGAGAAAGCAATCAAATGCTCATTAGTAGTGATAACACCTTCACTTGAGAATTTCGTAAAGTGCTCTTAGACTTTGGGTAAAAGTGTGGTAGCAGGGGCAAGAATATGGGAAGATGCCACATGCCATGGAGTGGCATCAACATTCTCTAGAATTGAAACAAACCATACTTACGTTGGTCCGGAACCTTAAGAGTTTTGAGCCTGCGTTGTTGGGTTAAAATGGATGAGGTCATTGTTGAAATGCTAACACTATATTCATTACTTGAGAGAACTCCAAGAATTGCTTGCATATAGGGTATGTTTTGATGCTAGCTATGAGAATGGGGGATGTTTTGATGCTTGCATATAGGGTATGTTTTGATGCTAGCTATGTTGAACGTGTGCTACATCTTCAGCTTCTCTTCTCATCTCCGTGGATTGTCTTTTGTTAGGCTAACCATCACCGTTAACATTTATGGCAATCAGAGACTTCCCTTGAAACTCGTTGTGCTAGACTCAACAAATAGAAGTGTGGCATTTAGAGTTTGTGGATTGTAATGCAACCGCGAAGGAACGTGAACAGAAAATGTGCATGTCCCTCGCACTACATAACAACTATGGCACACCATAGTGATTCGTAAAACGGATGTGTGTAGTTTATCGCTACATAAGGGCACACAAGGCGAACAATACAACAACAAATTATAGGATTCCCGGGGGAAAATAGACACCTAACAACCACATCGTCTCATATATATCTGTTCTCCTCCACAATGTACACTATTTGCAACAATCAATGCTGGTACATAATTTGTAATTTAGAAGTTGGAAAGCTTTAATTCCATTTTTTATTGTGTTTGTGCCTCCTTTTGATATGTTGATATGTTAATGCAGATTTTGGATTTTGACGTTGCCATCGTTTATGTTTACACCACGCTATTTTGGGTTATTTAATCTAATCTTGTGGTGTACAATTTCGTTGCACCACTCTTTATAGCCCATGTAGGGATCAGCCCACTATACTTCTGAACTCCAAGAGCTCGTTATCCAATGTTGATCCTAGCTAGCATTGCCTTTGGATATCCTTGATTTTTTCGTTAAGTTAATAAGTTGCCTCTCCATTTTGGATTTTCCCAATCATCTTTGAATTTGAATTGTTCAACTTTGTAACTTGTATGTCTCAAAAATATATCCAAACTCCCACGAACCTATCTATCGGCCACACTTTTCCAAAAAAATAAAATATGTTGGAAGAAGTGTTGTCTTAACAATCAAAAACTTGTTTTTCAAAGAGACATTTGCAAGAGAGATGTTTTTCCTCTCCATTTGGATATGTTGAGTCATTGCCAAGTCCTAATTGTGCCAAGAAGCAAGCTTCTTCATCAAACGTATTTACCCTTATACATGGTTTCCTTCATATTCCAATGTTATAATGGATGACCTACTTATTAGTACCAAAAATGGAAACTACTTTTCCAAAAAATGTTATAATGGATGACCTACTTATTAGTACCAAAAATGGAAACTACTTTTCCAAAAATGGAAACATTGGAAGGAATATGGTCTTAACACTAAAAAAAAACTTGCTTTTGAAAGGGACATTTGTGAGAGATGTCTSGACACTCCRTTTTAGATTTACTAAGTCATKGCCAATGATTTCCTCCWTGTTATAATGCTACAATGGATAACCTATCTATCAACTATAGTTCTCCACAAAGGGAAAGGTTATAAGGCATGTTATCTTAACATTAAAAMTCTTTCTTTCCACRGGAACATTTGCAAAAAACATTKTGGATCATGAGTTGCCTTAGTTGAAAATTCAAAATCACATGCCTACATTGATATGGATCTAAATTCTAATAGGAACCTTAATTTCTCTAACATATAAGTTGAATAGAGTATTAAAAGCAACAATGTTTTTAGAAATCAAGTTCTTGGAAATCTTGATTGGTCCACAGTGCAAAAGCATCCACATTCTTGCAAGAAAATGTCAAATTTGAAGATAATGGCTTTCAAATTTCTATTCTTATACATGTATATTAATTAAAAATGTTGATCTTTCATAAATAAAAGGATAATTGCTTGTGCCATTTTTCAAGTTTATAGTGTCATCTAATTGGGAGATGCATTGAGTCAGACCTGAAATTAGAAAGTGTACTAAAATATATGGATGATGAGAAACAAAACTAATGAAGAATGAATGGTTGTGGTAAAAGATTTTATTTAAAACAAAACATGTGAGCTATTTGCATTGTTAAATGAAATCATCTGGTTTTGTTTAAATTAAGTAAATTGAAGATTAGTGATTTAAAATTGTCTTGCAAAAAGGTTCATCTCATCTAGTGATCTAAGTGGATATTGGTGGCCACCCACCTATTCCAATTGGCTCCTCTTGATAGTTTTTAGTTCAGCACGTTTCTCTGTAATGATGACATTTCTTTGTAATTGTGGGTTCTACACTTTTGAGGTTATCCTGAAGCCCTACATAGCATCCAGGTGGATATTGGTGGCTTCCCACCTATTCCAACTCGCTTATTTTGGAAGTTTTCATGTCATTACATCTTTTTGTACTTCCAAGGTCGTTTTGGGGCCCTAAACGGTGTTTTTTTGGCTTGTCATAGTCAAATTGTATTGAAGGTTAGAGTTTGATGGCATAATGTCTAGTTCTTTAAAATACCTTTCCAACGAGCTATCACGCGCCTAAAACAGAGGTCATATGTAAAAGTTACGACCCCGGGAAGTTGAGGTGCCAACTTACCCATCGGGGCCACATAACTTTTGGTGTTTCATCTCCTAGGGTTAGTTTTTTGGATGTCTATGGTTTTGGCATTCATGAGTAATGTTAAAAAGGAATATGGAGCCTCATTGTAATCATTCAGCTCAGACGAATGCGTGTCTCAGCCACATCTCTTCTCAGAGACAGCTACCACCATTCGAGCAAGTTGTTTTCAGTTCTGCAGTTTTACATTTTTAGACATTCTTATTTATTCAATAGAAGTTAATGTTCATTGGATGTTTGTTGTTGTTCTTCATATCTCTATGTTATTGTATTCAGTCTGTTATTCATTTCATTCCGCTTATAAATCTGGATCAATGGTATTAGAGCGGTCTGCTCTTCATTTATTTTTCTTCGTATATGTCCCTGACAAGATCTGGGTACAAGAAGTTGGGACTTGAACCAGTCGAGCCTTTGCAAGATCGATCGTGCTGAGCCTGACAACAACTCATGGGGAATGAGAAGAATGATGATGGAGTAGGAGATCCTTTTAAATTTTTGCTCGAGGAAGCCCTTGCGCGACAAAGGAACAAAATGATGGACAACTTTGCACAGATCCTTCAGCGTCTGCCCATGGGAGACGCATCTTCATCAAGCGACCATGCAAACCCTTCAAGGTACAAGTAAATTTTGATATTCCATTATTTGAAGGATTGATAGATGTGGATGTTGTAGATAAATGGTTGAATATGCTCGAAGGGTATTTTTCGTTCCACGATTTTTTCGATAGGGAAAAGATTACTTTTACACTCCTCAAGGTCGTCCCCCATGTTAAGGACTGGTGGGATACTTACTCTGAGCAAAGGGCCATAGAGGAATCTGCAATATTTGTGGTCACCCCCACATGGGATTCCTTCAGGGATTCCATTAAATAATAGTACTACCCTGTTGGAAGCTACGAGGACCAGTACACAAGATGGACCACGTTGTGTCACGAAAAGGACCAAACAATATCAGATTTCACCAATATTTTCCATACCTTGCGCACCAAATTGGGTATCAAAAACTTTGAATGACATCTGGTGCTCAAATAACGTGGTTGTATGCATAGATACATTCAAACAGAAATGGAGTTTCTAGACATCGCATCATTAGGTGTGACTTATAGATATGTTGTCAAGATCGAGCAGAAATTTAAGTAGAAGAGGCGAGAGTTTGGAACTGCAAACTCCTCACAGCCAAAGAAGGGAAAAGGCGGCCACATCCCACAAAAAAAGGGACAAAGCAAATATGGGCACTCTCAGGAAAACCAATCCAAGCCACAACCCAAGAAGAATAATGAGAAGTTGAAGAAGGACAAGGGAAAGTGGTGTGAATACCATAAAATCCCTTGGCACAACATCGACGAATGTCACTCCAAGCAGTCACTGGTGGTTGAGCTGAAATCTTCCGAGTAAGAGGCAGATTCTGACTCTGAATCAAATCCAGAAGGAGTGAAGTGGATTATCGATGTCGAACTCAGCGCCATTGTTGCTACCACCAAACTCCATCCAAGCAAACCAGAAGAACCAGAGGAAGGGGAATGCCTCTTTCACTCACAGATGTGGGTAAAGGGGGCTCTGCTTCATTTCATTGTCGATAACGACAATTAGAAGAACTTGATCTCAGCATAGGTCATCAAGCAGTTGGACCTGTCGATGACTCTGCACCCACATCCCTACACCATCGGTTGGCTTCACCAAGGAAGAGATATTTGTGTCATCCAACAATGTCGTCTTCCCTACGGCATCAAGCCCTTCAAAGATGAGGTATTGTGTGATATTTCTCCCCTTGAAGTTTGTGATGTTATTTTAGGCCAGCCATATTTATGGAAGCGACATGTTGTGTATGAGTCTAGACCCCGCAGTATTATTAATACTTTGGGTAGACAATTGTACAGGATACCAGAGGTAGCGTCACCTACCGCTATTTCTTTAATCTCTTCTAAGAAATGTAGTAAGGTCATTTTACAGACCAGAAAGTTTGTCTTCTTTGTGATCTTGTTCATAGTAAGCAAAAGGTCATCACCACATCTATTACCTCTACACATAGCCTCTCTTTGCAGTAGAAGTAAGTGGACAGGATCGTGGAAGAGTACATAGACATCTTCTCCTCACCCATCGGGGTACCAATGAACTCCCAAGTCAAGCATCCAATTGATCTAACCCCCAGTGCACCTCTGCCTAACGGACCAATCTATTGTCACTCACTGATGGAAAATGAATAAATCAAGTGTCAGATCCGAGATTTGCTTCAAAGGAGCACATCAGACCCATCTCCTCCCCTTGTGGAAGCCCGATTGTACTGGTACGAAAGAAAGAAGGGACCTAGTGACTCTGCATTGATTACAGAGCATTAAACAAAATCACAGTCAGAAACTAGTACCCAATTCCCCAAATTCATGACCTTCTTGACCAACTCAAGGGGGGAAAGTTCTTCAACAAGATTGACCTAAGGTATGGCTACCACCAAGTTCCCATCGAACCGACTGATGTATGGAAGACAACTTTCAAATCTAAAGAAGGTCTCTTCAAATGGATGGTCATGCCCTTTGGCTTAAAAAATGCACCAACAATTTTCATGAGGTTGATGGATGATGTATTAAGACCCTTCATCAACTCTTTTGTGGTGGTATATATGGGTGACATCCTCATCTTCATCATAACTTGGGAGGAGCACGTCCATCATATTGAACAGGTTTTGAGCACTCTGCGGAAGTGCAAGCTATATACCAACTTGGAAAAATGCTCCTTTAGCATGAACAAGGTCCAATACTAGGCTACATTATTGATGAGCATGGGGTACATGTGGATCTAGCTAAGATCCAAATCATCTGTGACTGGCCAGCCCTGACCAAACTAACTAAGATTTGGAGCTTCTTGGGACTTGCAAACTTCTATCGACGGTTCATGTTGGGATTCTCCCATATTGCATGGGCCCTCAAACAAGTGACTAAGGCTGGTGGCAAGGAAAATTTTGCATGGGGGAAGGCACAACAATGATCATTTGATGATCTAAAGCATCGTGTGTGCTCAGCTCTAGTACTCTCCTTACCCGATCTGCAACAACTGTTCAATATTGAGACTGATGCATCCGATTATGTTGTAGGCGCAGTCCTCACTCAACATGATCATCCAACAACATACCATAGTGAGATACTCTCAGATATCATCCGGAAATACCCCACCTATGACAAGGAAATGCATTCGATTGTGCAAGTTTGTCATCAATGGAAACATTACATTCTAGGAAAGGAGACAATCATCCACACTGATCACAAGTCTTTGCAATTCATACAAACATAGGGGAAGTTGTAGAACGACCACCATCAAAAGTGGTCCACATACATGTAGCAGTTCCATCTCAACATCAAGTATAAGAGAAGGAGAACAAATTGTGTTGTTGATTGCCTCATTCGACCTCCCATTGCTACACTCACCACCTTTCAGCTCCATTCCTGTGGGCATGAGGCATCTAAGTGGCCCCAAATTTATCAGTGAGACACTGACTTCACCACCACCTGTCAACTCTTGGGTATAGGCACGAATGTCACCGATTTTCACATTCACGATGGATTGTTATGCCATATGGGCCACCTCTATGTTCCTACAATCAAGCATGCAAAGCTTATTTGGGAGGCTCACTACAGTCGGATAGAAAGACATTTTGGCATGAAGAAAACCGTGGCCGCTCTACAGAAACATTTTTATTGGCTAAAACTTTGACAAGACGTCAGCAAGTATATCGGATCTTGCACTGCCTGTGCCATTTCCAATCCAGACATCAAGAATCAAGGCTTATACACCCCTGTTCATACTTCTGAGAGGCCTTGGAATCCATCTCGATGGATTACATGCTTGGCCTTTTGTCCACCAAGCAAGGAAATGATTGTGTATTTGTGGTGGTTGATTGATTTTCAAAGATGGTTACTCTCACATCCTACAAGAAGAGCATCACAGTGGAAGACACTGTCAATCTCTTCTTCGAACGAATGTGGGTCCATTTCGGGATACCACAAACCATCATCTACGATTGGGATAGCAGGTTCCTTAGCACATTTTGGTCGAGTCTCTGGTCACTGTTGGACACCAAGCTCACTAAATCCACTGCCTTCCACCCTCAAACTGATGGCCAAACAGAGGTCGTCAATCGGATGATTGTGCACATCCTTCACATGTATAACTCTAAGCATTCATGTACATGGGATGAGAGTCTTCCCTATGTTTAGCACAAATACAATAGGGCTCTCCATAGCTCCATCGACCATATCCCATTTCAGGTGGGGTTGGGATTCCAACCCTTGGGTCCCATTGATGTTGCACTACCTCTTGCAACCACACAGATAGAATCTTCCCATGTTCAATCTGAGGCTAACAAAGCCACCAGATTCATTGAGCAGATTCAACACATCCACCAATAGGTCCATGATATTTTTCATAAAGCCAATGCTAAGTAGAAGCAACGCCATGATCAACATTGGGTACCGCACAAGTTTTAGGTGGGAGACAAGGTTTGGTTACATTTGCAGAAAGAGCGCTTTACAGGTCCTCATCGGAAGCTTCACCCACTTCGCTATGGGCCTTACACTATCACCAAGGCTGATGACAATGAATTTGAGCTCAACACTCCCCCCTTCCTTGGCTTGCACCCAGTGTTCAATGTGGACCTCCTCCGACCATATTTTCCACCATTATTGGACACCTCAAAGATTGCAGAATAGTTGACACCAACAAAGCTCAACCTTGGTTGCATGGAACATGTATCCACTGATAATATAGTGGACACACAGGTTAATGGCACTTGCCAGTAGAGGATCCATCTTTATTGGGTTGTCAAGGTAGGGCAGCTCCTGCACCAAGGCAAGTGGCTCACCCGGGGCCAAATTCAGAAAAAATTTCCTCACCTAATGGGGGCACTCAACGCAATGGAGACAATTTCTTCCTAAGGGGGGAGGACTAATCCAAGTGGATATTGGTAGCCACCCACCTATGCCAATTGGCTCCTCTTGAGAATTTTTAATTCAACATGTTTCTTTGTATTTGTGGGTTCTGCACTTCCGGTGCTATCTTGAAGCCCTACACAGCATCCAGGTGGATATTGGTGGCTGCCCACCTATTCCAACTGGCTCATTTTGGAAGTTTTCATGTCAGTACATATTTTTGTACTTCCAAGACCGTTTTGGGGCCCTGAAAAGTGTTTTTTTGGCTTGCCACAGTCAAACTGTAGACGAAGTCAAATTTTGACAACACAATGTGTAGTTCTCAAAAATACCTTTGCAACAGGATATCACACGCCTAAAACGGAGGTCATATGAAAAAGTTACGACCCCAAGAAGTTGAGGTACCAAATTACCCATCAGGGCCCACATAACTTTTGTTGTTTCATCTCCTAGGGTTAGGTTTTTGGATGTCTAGGGTTTTGGCATTCATGAGTAATGTTAAAAAGGCCTATATAGCCTCATTGTAATCATTCAGCGCAGACGTATATGCGTAGAAACCACATCTCTTCTTAGAGATAGCTACTACCATTTGAGAAACATCATCAGCACGAGGCTAAGATAAAAACATCGTCATCATATAGCAACTGAATGAGGCAGGTGCAACAACAACATTTTGTGGTACTCTAATAGACCGTCCTTACCAGATCTTCAAGATCTACACAGGAATCATAAGATTCCCTAGGATATAAAATCCTAATGGAGATATCACGTGGTACTCTGACAGAACTTCCTTACCGGACCTTTGAGATCTGCCCAAGAATCAAAATATTCCCTAGGATATAAAATCCTAATGGAGCTACCACTACTGACCACAGCTAGCATATACGTGCACAGGTACTCTGACAGACCGTCCTTACCGGAACTTCGGGATCTTCCCAGGGATGATCAATCCCCTAGGATATAAAATCCTAACAGAGCTACCCGTTGTTGGTCAGGATACCATAGTATCATCAGTATCACTCCCCCTTTCAAGGGAGGTCCTTTCGGACTATACCAATCTTGTCTCGAAAGTATTCAAACTTTACACGAGAGAGAGGCTTTGACAAGACATCTGCAACCTACTCATATGTGCCAACATATTGAAGCTTTACAGCTCCCATCTACACCATATCATGAATGTAGTGATACTGTATTTATATGTGCTTTGAATTATCATGGAACACTGGGTTCTCCATCATATTTATGCAACACTGGTTATCACATAGAATCATAGTGGCTTCCATCTCCAGATCGAATAGACCTGTCAACAACTTTTGAAGCCATATGGCTTCATAACTGGTAGAACATGTTGCATGTATTATGATTATGTCGTGTTGAGAGAAATAATGGATTGCTTCATTCTCTGCCATGAAGTCATGGCTGACCCCGTACTGAAATAATATCCTGAAGTGCTCTTTCTATCAGAAACACTTCCAGCCCAATCTGAATTAGTATAACCAATCAATCTAAAGTCATGATCTCTAGTATAACAGAGACCAAATTCCACCATACCCTTAAGGTATCTCATTACATGCTTTGCAGTTGTAAGGTGAGCACGTCTGGGCTCTACCAAATACTGACTCAAGGTGTTCACAACAAAGCATATGTTTGCTCTGGTATTCGTCATATACATCAACGAACCAATAATTTGTCTGTACAAAGTATCATCAACCAATTTTGACAAAGTATCCACCAGGAGCTTCAACTTTGTTTCCATGGGTGTGTTCATGGATTGACATTCCAATATATCAAACCTCTTCAATATTTCAACTGCATACTTCCCTTGGTTAAGGAATATCTTCTCTGGGTTATGCCAAACTTCAAGACCTAATAAATAATGCATCACGCCTAGGTATTTCATCTCAAACTCTGCAGCGAGATTCTTCTTACAATCTATGATGAGATTTTCTTCTCCAGGTAAGAATAATTCATCCACATACAGCAACAATATAATTGGTTCATCATTCATAACCTTGAAGTAAAGGTTAGAATCAGCTTTACTCTTGGTAAAACCCAAGATCGTCAGGGAACTATCAATTATGCCATACCAAGCTCTGGGAGCTTGCTTCAATCCATACAGATCCTTCTTCAATCTGCAGACATGAGTCTTTATATCTTCAATTTCAAACCCTTGTGTTTGTTCTATATACACTTCTTGTTCAATAACACCATTTAAGAAGGTTATTTTCACCTCCATCTGGAGTAACTTCCACTTCATCTTGGTTGTAAGAGCTATGATTGTTATGATAGAAGTGTATCTGGTTACATGAGAAAACATATGTTCATAATCAATGCCTTCCACGAGCTACAAATATTACTTTATGTTTTTTAATACTTTCGTCTGCAACATGTTTTACCTTGTATATCCATTTGGAAGATACCACATCTTTGCTCTCCGATATGGGAACTATTTCCCATACATCATTCTTTATAATGGATTGGTATTCTTTTGTCATGGCATCCACCTATTCTTTCTTCTAAATGGATTCTTCAAAGAAAGTAGGTTCATTTTCTATGAGATCACACATCAATTCCATATAACTGGAGAATGGCTTAGGTTTCTTGCTTTGTCTCATGGTTCCTTCTGGGGCGCCATACTTCTCTCCATATTGAATAAGTTCTCTTGCTCAAACTAGATTTCTCTTGTGAGAGATCGTGATCTAGGGAGGTTCTTGATATTATATCATATCATGATCTTCTATAATCTCATCATCAGGGGTAACTGTAACTTCCTTCACAAGTTCTGCAACTCTTGGAGCTACAGGTTCTTCTTCATATACTTCTTCAAGATGGAATCTTCTTGATTTCTTGAGTGTTTCATCTTCATCGAAGGTTACATCTCTGTTGATCTCAATATGATGGTAACCTAGTATGTAAATTCGGAAGGCCTTAGAGGCCTCATAATATCCAACAAATATTCCCTTCTTTCCTAAAGGGTCTAACTTAGTTCTCATTTCTTTCGGAATGTGTACAAACATTGGACAACCAAATATCTTGAGATGGATTAATTTTGGGTTCTTTCTGGAGAACATTTCTTCAAGGGTTTTGAATCCAAGTGCACTATGAGATAATCTGTTTTGGACATAAACTATTGTTCTTGTTGCTTCAGCCCATAAGTGCATTGGAAGATCTTAATCGTGGATCATAGTCTTCACTACTTCCATTATTATTATATTCTTTCTTTCTGCTACAGCATTTTGTTGAGGATTATAGGGAGTGGTGAGATACCTCTTAATCCTGGCATCTCTGCAAAAGCTTACAAACTCTTTTGAGGTGTATTCTCCTCCATTATCTGACCTTAGTATCTTGATTTTTCTTTCGGAGAGATTTTCTATCAAGGCTTTGAATTCTTTGAATTTTCCAAATACTTCATCTTTTGATTTCAAGAAATAAACTCAAGCCTTG
>ML796259.1:122036-134072 GCA_009831015.1 Picea engelmannii | reverse complement strand
GAAGGCTAAGTTGCATGATACCAAGATGGGTAAGGAGGAGAGTGTCTCTTCTTATCTTACCCGGGTGGCTCAAGTTAAAGATGAGTTGGCAGCTGTTGGAGAGGTCACTTCGGATTCTGAGTTGGTGAGGATAGCCTTAAATGTCTTCACCAAAGATTGGGAAGTCTTTGTGAAGTGCGTGGTGGGTCGTGAGCATCTACCAGATGGGAGCATATTGTGGGATGATTTCACTCAGGAGGAGATTCAAGAAAGATCTCAGAGCAATGATCAGAAGACAGACAGAGCTGATGAGAATGTTGCTCTTGTGGCAAAGAGCAAGAAGAAAGGAAGTTCCGAAAGGGACTTGAGTAAAGTCAGATGTTATTGTTGTAACCAGTTGGGGCACCTTGCCTCTCATTGTCCTGAGAAGCAAAAGAAGAAAAAGGAGTTAGAGGGGCTTGAGACAGCTGCTACAGCAGCCATAGAGGACTTTGCTTCAAAGTTTGATAGGAAATTTTCTTTGGTTACCCTAGTTTCCAGTGTCAGCAGCAGAGGATTCGGAGGTGATGTCAGATGGATTGTGGATAGCGGAGCCTCTAACCACATGACGGGAATCTGGCAAGTATTCCCAGACTTCACACAGATTAGTCCTGGCCGACATGTGGTAAATGAAAGTGGTATGGTGAGAGTTGTACGTGGAGTTGGGAATTTCATATTCCAACTTGAGTTTGGGGGACTCTTGGAGATTGATGGAGTTCTCTTTGTTTCAGGGTTGAGTGTTAACTTTCTCTCAGTCTCAGCCTTGCAGGATGTAGGATATTGTGTATTGTTCAAGAGGGAACATGTCTTTATCTAGAGAGAGGGAGTGGACCCGGTAGAGCTGCAGTTGATCGGTAACCGGGTGGATAGGTTGTATATGTTGAGAAGACAGCCTATGATGTATGATTCAACGTTAGATGAGGAGCGTGAGGAGGCTCCTAAGACTGCGATGGTGCCAAGGTATCAGTCTTGCATTCCGAGAGAAGAGAGCGAGTCTCTTCTGAGCACTGGCAGAAGGCTCAACCAGGTTGATCGAACCGATGCTCAAGATGAAGTGAGCTCAGGGTTCCGAGAGGTTGCCAGGAGAATATCTTCTAGTTCGAGTTCTATGTAGGTGTTGCAGATGGCTCCAGGTTCAGAGGGAGCTCCTACAGAGCACAGTGTGATGGGACCAAATGATGGAGATGGCAGCGAGTACATCCCTCGCTAAGAGGGAATGCTAGCTTTTTAGCTTGGGAGGTACTCCGCATGTTTTGTCTTGTATGCAGATGTTACCTTAATGTTTACACTACCAGGCACTTAACTTTGTAATAGTTTTTATAAAGTTGTTTAAGTGGCTCTTTTATTAAAGTGACTTTTTAATAAAGTGTACCTTCTATTTTTAAAGTGACTTTACTTTTATAAAGCACTTATGTAATAAAGTGAAATTCACTTTAATTTTAAATGAGACATTTTGGAGAGAATGAATCATGACCCTGATCTTGGAAAAGGCAAGATCTAATCTTGGCCTTTGGATCTAGGGTTGGGGAAGGTGAAAAGACACTTTTGGGGGGGAAATGTCATTTTCAGATTCTAAAAGAATGCATTAGGTAGTGTGCAAGACATGTCGAATGTCGAGAGAGGACATCGAGAGGAAAGTTAGAGAGATTTTCTGAGTATGCTTGAGAGAGGAAAGTGAGCAGCAAAGAGGGCACATTTTTCTAGGAAAGTGGGCACGATTCTCGAGAAAAAATTTATGTGAATTTTTGGCCAAAATTGTTTTTCTATTGTGAGAGGCCGTACTATACGGATTTGTACAGCCGTACAAATTTGGCACGGAAATCGAGACAATTTTTGGCACAGTTTTCAAGGTGATTTTCAAATTTTCGGTGGTTGTTTTTGGGCCGTACGAAACAGTCCGTACAGTGGACTGTGTGTAAATTCTAACCTTGTACAATATCTACTGCAAACTGATATTCAGAAAAGAACAGAAAAGATATAATGGCAAATACAAACATTACACAGAGATTTTTCACCTGGAAACCCAAACCGGGAAAACCGGCATATATTATATTCATACATTGTGTTACATTGTTTACAATACAATATACATATAGGAGCCAGCGACATCCAAAACCCTAACCCAATGACCTGGATTAGTCCAAAACCAAAAAACCATGTTCCGAAAAACCACCTAATATCATGTGGTCCCGGAAATATGTCGTCCCAAAAAAAAAAATCCGAGGGCACTGCCCCTGCACCCCCCTCTAACCCCCCTGCGTGCCCGGTGCAGATGCTCAGACACTACTACTCATGCAAAGAATATAACACATACCCAACACTGTGGGCATGAAAAACGAGGTACGGAAGATGCAGGACAGCGGTACAATTTTGGCACAAAAAACGAGGCAGATTTCTGTGGGACAGATTTGGTGCTATAAGGTATTTTCCTTGGCTGGAAATGTTGTTTTGCTACTGATATGTACTTTCCTGAAGCTGAATAATAAATCTCTCTCTCTCTCTCGTTGGGTTTCCCCACGTTGGGGTTATCCCTGGCATTTGCCTAAATTTCTGTGTTATGGGTTGTTGTCCACTGTGTATTTCCACTGCATATTTTTCTTAGCAATGTGTATTTCTTCTTATGGAAATTTATGGATGTGGGTTTTATGCATTTCTGAAATTTATGAAGACAGTTATCTCTAGGTTGTTGTGTTTGACAAAATATTAGCTTGCTGATTTTTGTCATTAAAAATCTACAGTAACTACTTTGCTTACATATGGTAAGGATTTCTAGTTGATGTGAGCTAATCTTCTATGCCAAATTTCACATGTACTCTCAGTGGAGTGAGTCAACGTTGCATCTAAGTGACCTTTTAACTTATACAAGCCACCTTCTTCTGTTCCAATGACAATTGCATCTTCTATGGTTTTTCCTTTAGGCCACATAAGAACTTCACCATCTATGAATGCAACCCTGAAACCTTTCTTATCAAAATCGGAGATAGAAATTAAGTTCTTTTTCAAACCTGGTACATATAGTACATCCTTCATTTTCATCGGGGTCCCTAAATCAAGTTTGTAGGTCAATTCTCCCACTCCTTTGATAGGGTATTGGTAATCATCTCCGAGTGTAACTTTCTAGGGAAAGTCCTTTTCTGTAAGGCTAGAGAGAAAGTCTCTATGACCTATCATGTGCTTAGAGGCACCATTGTCTATGAGCCAAGTATCCTCTCTGGGTGTCATAGATATTGAGAGGGCGGAAAATAAAACATAATCTTCAATTTCTTCTTTAGTCAACTTCGTGGGTGGCTCCTCATATTCAACTGCATGGGAATGATGTCTTTTGTTATTTCCCTTCTTGTATTATTCCCTTCTGGCAGGACAATTCTTAGCAATATGTCCCATCTTATCACAATTATAACATTGATAAGAGGAGAAACCTTTTTCTCTTCTTTGACCTTCTGATATTTCTGGAATCTCCTTGGAGGGTGAGATTCTTTATGGAAGTGGGTGAATCTCTTTGGGGAGTGATATTCCTTATGGATATGGGTCTCCTTTTGGAAATGAGACCTTTTCTTTCCTCCTTTAGCATGAGCATCTAGGGCTTGGTCTTCATCCCTTAATAGTATTGCTTCTCGGTTAGCTATTCTTGCTTCTTCTTGAACACATTCTTCCTATAGACTGTCAAATTGGAGTTTCTCCTTTCTTGCATAGATGGTTTGGATGAAGGAATCCCAAGGTCTTGTGAGACCAGTAAGAGTTATCATGATGAGTTCATATTCATCTCAGTTGTATCCAATTGCTTCTAATTGTTCTTTGAAATGAGTAACCTAGAGAAATAGTCATGAATTGTTTCTCCTTTCTACATCTTTGTATTCTTGAGTTGGGTTCTCAAGTTCATCTTTCGGTTGATGTTCTTTCCTTCATACATTCTTGTTAGGGCATCAAACATTTATTTTGGAGTATTCTTAGAATAAACTTGAGGGATCAAGTGATCTTTAATAGAGTCTACAATGATCCTTTTGGGCCTAATCGTATCCTTCTTGTACTTTGCTTTGGCTGCATCTTCTTCGGGTTCTAGTACATTTTCCTTTATGAATTTTGCAGGGTCATTCTCTTCAAGAATGAGTACGATCATGTACTTCTAGGCATGGAAGTTTTCCACATATTCTAACTTGTAAACAAGCTCAGTGCTTCCAAACATCTTGACCTAGAGCTGAGAAAATGACTAAAAATTGAAAGTGCTCAGAAAGTGAATCTGACCTTACTAGGAGATGCACTGGGCTTTGGCGAGTAGGTTGGAGCTGTCGGTTTTCAAAAATTCCAAGTTTTACCCTTGAAACTTGACCTGCGCAAATTTTGACTAGTACTTCTGGCATTGGTTCTGGTTTCCTGCTTTTCCGGTTTTTTGGTTTTCTGGTACCAGTCAAAACTAGGGTTTGACTTTTCGAAGGCTCTCGCCACTAAAAAGGTCCGCTCAAGCTGCCAAGTGATGCGCTAGGATAGGGCGCACTTCCCTAGGTTGTTTTTAGTCATAAATTCCCTTCAAATAAAAATCCCTAATTTTCTTGTACGGTAACAATGACGTTTTTTATTAACCAGTGAAAGGTGCTCTATTCAGTCAAGCTTTGATCGCATGTTAAATTTAGAGTTTTTATTAAGTTCTTTACAATTTACTAGAACATAACATCATAATAAGGATCATTGAAAGAAACACAATCACAAGGTACACAACATTTTATCATGGGAAACCCTCATGGGGGAGAAAACCCAACAAAAAATTCACCAATGATAGATTGTTAATACAATACCAAGACTAAAGACCAAAACACTAGAGAATATCCAAGACTGAGCAATGTGCCTCTCTCTTCTTCTTCTTGCAACTACAGCTACCTCCAAAACTTGGGCACTAGATGAGTGATTGAGTGATTGAGTGAGTGAGTGAATGAGGCGCCATCCTCTCTTATTTATACTAGTTGAGGGGCGCTAGGGTTATGTCTCTTCATCAAGTAGGGTCGACGTCTCCCAATAGTGGCTAAAACCACTTTAATCAACTCTAGGGGTCGACTTCTCAAATACCACCATATGGATATGGTTTGACCAATCCACAATAGGGGATTTGGTCATACATAAGTCTCGACATGATCAATCCACAAAAGGGGAATGATCTATATAATAATAACTCATTTATAATTAGAATTTTCTTCGCAGTTACAATATTTCAACACAAACGACTTTCCTAGGAGACGCAAAATGTCACCTCCTTGAGGGTTGACGTCATGAGGGAGCTAGGGTTTGGTGGTGATGGAGTTTCACATTGACACTTAACATATTTTCACCAGATGAGGCATGGATATGGCTTAGCACATGATGAGGAGTCTCAAAGAGCTTGAACGACTTCCACATCTTCTCCAACAAGTTGCTCAAGTGCCAAAACGTCCCCTAAAGGGGTGACATCATCTTACTTTAGGGTTTTTTTGTGAAAAAATGAGTTTTAAGATGAATTGTTTAATATTATTTTGATGCAAGGGATAAGATAAGTTTTTTTGACCCCTTATCTTATTTTTTACCCTTGCTAAGTGGACAAACTATGTGTTAGACATCTTGTATAAATAGAGATCATGTGAATCTCATTTTTAGCATAGCTTTCCCATTGTAAGAAGACTACTTGGATGAAATTTGCGCCCTCTTTGGGAAATTGGATCTCTCTCTCTCTCATGTGTAAGTGTCTTATGGTGAATTCTCTTGGTGATTTGTGGAGCTAAGGTGGTGCACACCTCTTGGAGGTCTTTTCTCTTGCTTATGAATGGTTTTTGCATGGTGAACTAGGGTTACATCTTGCATCTCTTTGAAATTGGTAAGGAAAATATGAAATTGTTAGTTCTTCTTGTTTGTTTCATGAATGTTATTGGTTGAAACCATAGGAGGAGTATAAGTGCATACACCCTCCATTAAGCTTCTTCTCATTTTCTAGTTGACAAGTCATTTATTACAAGGTTGCTAGGAGGAGTACAAGGGTGTACACCCTCCTAGATTTACCTAAGTTTGATTTGCATGTCCTCGGGAGTAAGAGGGTTTACACTCCTAGGGATATTGTGGATCTAACTCTTACAATCCAAGACTCCATTTACCCAATATATTGAAGGCACTAATTTAGAGTTTGCATTGGAGAAATAAAATTACTTTCATTGGGTAACATGATTTTACGAGATTTTCAAGTTGTTCAAAGTGCAATCAATGTTATATGTTATTGTCTTGCTTGTGCCCCTAGGGCATCATATTTTTCCAAGTAATTATTATTGTTGTTACAAATTTCATCTTCATCCAATAGGTCTACAAAAACTCTAATCTAACTTTTTCAATAACTCTCTAATCAACCACTAAAAATTGCTCAAAGTTTGTACACTTAAACTACTAGGCATAGCGCACTTTTTGGCAAATCTTTGAGTGCTTTTGATTATTCCAGTGTTTGTTCTCCTTTATTATCATATTTATCTTCCCTCTTAGTCGCTTGCTTGTTGACCGATATTGAATTTTCTTGGACTTGTTGATTCATAAATCCCCTTATAGGTAGATTTCCAATCCTAACATGGGCTTAGGACTCTGTTGTCTTTTTAGGTTTTCTCAATCATTTGCAATCGCTAAGGGTCACCGACTTCTTTATATTATAGATGGCCCCTCTGGAACCTGTTGTGCTTGGGTTTTATTACAAGATTCTATCAGAGCTCATCATATTCATTAGCCTCCTTCTTCATCTATGGCTTGACCATATGTGGGAATGGTTTGAGGGTAGGTCTGTCTTTTTAATGGCACATTGGAAATAGAATAGAATGGTTATTGTAGAAGTTAAAATTTATTCGTTGAAGAAATAGTGGCCATTAATGGTTTTATATTGTCTATAACAAATATGAACATTATATATAGAATTCCATGACCTGTAAATGCTAAAATTGTGTTGGCCCAAAGTCATGTAACCTTTGTAATAGGTAGGAATCAAGATGACCTTCATTTAATATCTTGTTTTATTGAATAACACATCCACATTATAGTTTTTTAAATTTTTCACCAAAAAGAAGCATAGAGTTCAATGAGCTTGCCAAATATTATTCAATGTAATACTTATCCAACACTTGTGGCATAAATCATGGAACAGTACACACCTATCACCACATTTCTAATGCTTTCTCGTGACATATTCCAAATTGTAAAGCTGCATGGTCAGATTTTCCACATCCAAGCTGGGAACCACGGTTCCAATATAATAATAACAATAATAATAATCTAATTTTAAGGTCACGACCAAGCTAGACACCAAATTGGTGTATGATACCCCCTCGTTTGTGGGACAAGGGACCCCCTCCGCCCAATGATTTGACCGGTAAAGTCTACGAAGGTATACATACCCTACCCCATTATTGATTTGAACTTGTGACCTCTTAGGAGGAAACACATGTTCTTAACCATTAGGCCCACACATATAAATACAAAGAATCCACAAATGAATATATAACTCCCACTAATGAATTTTTAACTCCCCTTTTTTGGATAAAAGTAGAGAACCCACTACTGAATCTTTAACTCTCGTTCTTTGGATAAAAGTAGAGGAAAGAATATATGATGGCTTCACAACTAGATGATCCGGATTTATGAGTGGAATGAAATGAATAACAGATTAAATACAATAACATAGTGATACGGAGAACAACAACAGATATCTAGTGAACAATAACTTCTATTGAATAAATAAAATAGGTTGAAACTGTAAAACTGCAGAACTAAAAACAGCTTGCTCGAATGGTGGTAGTTATCTCTGAGAAGAGATGTAGTTGTTACGCGCATTCGTCTAAGTTGAATGATTACAATGAGGCTCCAGATGCCTTTTTAACATTACTCGTGAATTCCAAAACCCTAGACATCCAAAAACCTAACCCTAGGAGATGAACGCTAAAAGTTATGTGGGCCCTGATGGGTAAGTTGGTACCTCAACTTCCTAGGGTCGTAACTTTTGCATACGACCTATGTTTTAGGCGTGTGATAGCTCGTTGGAAAGGTCCTTTCAAGAACTACACATTATGTCATCAAATTTTGACTTTGTTTATAATTTGATTGTGACAAGCCAAAAAACAATATTTAGGGCCCCAAAACAGCCTTGGAAGTACAGAAAGATGTACTGACATTAAAACTTCCAATATAAGCCCGTTGGAATAGGTGGGTGGCCACCAATATCCATTTGGATGTTTTGTAGGGCTTCAGGATATCCCCGGAAGTGCAGTACCCACAATTACAAAGAAATGTCATCATTACAAAGAAACAATTTGAATTAAAAATTGTCAAGAGGAGATAATTGGAATAGGTGGGTGGCCACCAATATCCACCTAGATCAATCCTCCCCCCTTAGGAAGCAATGGTCTCCATTGTGTTGAGTGCCCCCATCGGGGGATGAAATTTCTATTGAATTTGGCCTTGGGTGAGCCACTTACCTTGGTGCAAGAGTTGTCCTTCCTTGACAACCTGATAAATATGGATCCTCTATTGGCGAGTGCCCTTGACCTGTGTGTCCACTATCTTATAAGTGGATTCATGTTCCATGTAGTCAGGGTTGAGCTATGTTGTTGTCAACTATTCTATGATCTCTGAGGTGTCCAATAATGGTGGAAAATATGGCCAGAGGAGGTCCACATTGAACACTGGATGCAAGCTAAGGAAGGGGGGAGTTTTGAGCTCAAAAGCATTGTCACCCACAATCTTGGTGATAGTGTAAGGCCCATAGTGAAGTGGACGAAGCTTCCGATAGGGACCTATAAGGCACTCTTTCTAGAAATGTAACCATACCTTGTCTCCCACCTGAAACTTGTGTGGTACCCGATGTTGATCATGGCACTGCTTGTACTTAGCATTGGCTTTCTACAAAATCTCATGGACCTGTTGGTGGATGTTTTGAATCCACTCAATGAATCTTGTGGATTTTTTGGCCTCAAAATGAATATGGGAAGATTTTGTCTATGTCATTGCAAGAGGTAGTGCAACATCAATGGGAATCAAGGTCACTGGCCCATGGTACCACCACTCATGGGCCTCCCCATCCAAGTGTAAGGTGGCGAAGCTGATAGCTTCTGACTTTGTCATGGGGTTGAGCTTGAAATATGTGTCAAGCTTATGTACCCATTCCTGAGCTAATCCTCGTGATGACCCGTCAAAAGTAGGAATGTTCAGCTTTCCCACTTTCTTAATGAAGTCCATGTTTTAAGTTTTCACATTGCCCCTATGTGCCTCTTGGGGCCTGTTTCGATACATGATTGAACAATAGTCTAGCAAACTCATGTCTACATGAAACTCTGGTCCTAGTGACAAATAATATCTCATGTACTCCCCAAATGGGTCTTGTGGCACTGCATGCCCATGTCCTGGTTGTCCTCCTACCTGCCCTGGTTGTCCTAGCAGTTGTCCCCCTTGGAACTACGGATATAATGGTCGGGGAATCCTCCCAGATGATGTATAGGCACAAATAGGTGAAGGATTTCCATTCACTCTACCCTGAGATCCAATGGATTCACTGGCACCACCTCCCTGGTCTCCTCCTAAACCACTCGCTCCTCTTGCGGCATTGACACACATGGTGCTCACACTGTGTTGTATCATATGTGTGTTGATGTCCATCTTTGTTATGGAGTTCATCATATCTCGTTGTCCGCTCTCCTCCTCCTCTCGGAAGTCTCAACATCAAATCATAACAATGCATAATGAATTAGGTTGCTTTTCCCTTCCTTTATAGCTTCCCGAAACCGTAATTCGTTGTTGACCTTTTCCCTCCAAGTGACTTTTACTTTATTTTATTATTCCTTGATTATATCACTTAATTAATTAATTAATTAATCATTTTGCCTGTAAAAAGTGATTTATCCATCCTGATGGCTTCTCCAGCCACTGAAAGTCACTTCTCATCATCTTATCATGTAATAATCTTCCTCCCGATTCCGATGAGCTATTACACTAAGATGTTTCTCCAAGTAATATGCCCATTATGACCTTCTTAGTGAATTTAATTAAGATATGACCCATAATAACTCAAAATTATGGAAATCGTCGGAATGCAACGAAACCAAAGCCCAGCTGTGCGGAATGGATCCTGATGATGAACGATACAAGTCGGGACCAAATAAACCCCTCGATATCTCATGAACTCTCTGTCACCCCTATCTGGCTACTCGGGCAGGCATAACACTCTGAAATGTTGTAATGTTATAATGTCCCAAAATGGGGACATTACAGTCCTCCCTGCCGGAATATTGCTTGTCCTCAAGCAATAATTGAATCCAACTACATATGATACCGGGGTCCCATATCCACCTATGTGACACAAGGTAGACTCCCCTCAAGATGTGGTCTCTCCAAGTGCTCACCATGCATGACACCCACATGCTCTTGATGAATAGAATGATCAATGGCCAAAGAATCTCAATCAACTCCCCAAGCAACCACTCTACTTGAAACTCAACTCCATCAAACGCTAAACTACCAAGCACTCCAATCCCTGGGTCCCATATCAAAATGTGAACTACAATGCCCTGTGGAGTATATTTTTGTAACATATCAACACCATGAGTCTCCTGCAAATAACACATGGCCACAACCTGAAATGGGTCTATCCTATCAGACCATACCAAACTCAACATGGCCCCCACCGACTGAACATGTTGTTTCCATAGTGAGGTACTACAAGACCTCAACGAATCACCATCCAGTGACGTGCTCTCCCCAATACTGAAACTCAATGGGAAAGCAAAGTGACTTCCCCCTGCAAACATCCGCTCGTCTCCATTAGTCAATGAAATGCCCAGCCCCGTAATCCCAGGGTCCCATGCTAGTCTCTGACTGGGACCATCATGATGATGCTGCTCTACTCTGATCATGACTGTTTGCTCAAAGTATCCATACTGGACCCTCCACGCATGGATCCTCATAAGATGAAACAAACTATTGACCCAATGGACTCCAGAATCCCATGTCAAATTTGGAAGCTCATCACTTCCAATCCCCACTAACTGTTGATGTGCTCTACTGGTAACTGTCGAAATCTGTCCACCCTCATCCCAATGAGAGTCTGAATATGTAGCAACCTCTGAGTTATCCTCTGTCCCATGGCCTAGGATACTCTCCATCACGCCTAGGAACTCAATTGTTTGCCCCTAATGATCCACCCCTATCCTGCTGTATGCAATCAAGACACTCCTGTCAGGTGGTCTCAGCCTACCAACTCTCCATGTCCCCTGCCAATGTCCAGCACCCCCTATGTGGTTGTCAATGATAAAAGTGTCGAGAAAGGCTATCATAAATATCTGCACCCAACTGTAGGACTGGAAAGTATCATATGCTTTGGTCAATCCCCAGGATTGGACCAAAATCTCATCCACTAGCACCCATGGTGAATAATTGCCTAAACTCCAACTATCGGGTACAACAGTAGATAACTCCACAAACTGTTGGCCAATCACTCTCCCTCCATCATCACTCAGATAGTTGTTGCTATTGTGAAGGTGATCTCCCAGAACTATGTGTTGTTGTAAGGGAGAGGAATCTCCATGCTCCACTAAGTGTGTCTCCTCCCTGCCATCCAATGTGTCCCTGTGAATCCCACTATACATCTCGCCAATCTCCAATAGGTAATCTATGTCCATCAATAACTGCTGGTAGTCAACCCTCATCACAGTCACTCTCTCCATGAGCGTATGGAAATCATCAATGGCAAGTCCCCTATCTGAACTATCATGTGCCATCGATTCCCTCCAACAATAACCTGCCACCAATGCATGTGTATCATCAATGCATCGAGTGGCTGCCATGATCATGTCCTCACTGACTCTCAATTGTCCCGTCGAGTGTCGTGACTCCTGATCACAGTCCCGCTGAGGTTCTACCTCATGCCCCTCACTGCTAGTGTCAACAATGGAATCCCCAACAACACACTCCTCAAAAGATAAGGCACTAAACTGCCCACTGTCCACTATGCTACTGAGTCCTCCTGTAGGCCACTGCACACCA
>ML796259.1:76190-106406 GCA_009831015.1 Picea engelmannii | reverse complement strand
GTTGAGATCCTGAACAATTTGAATATCAACACCTTATATAGACTTAATGAGTCTAAATTCAGTCCTCCAGTTCCTATTTAAATTGTTTTGGTTGAATTGAGTTTGAATTTCAAGATTTGAATCCACTTAGCAGAATTGCCATATAGTTTGTGTTATAAAGTCTAGTTTGCATGTACTGATGGATAGCTTTGCGATAGTTTAAACTTATCGACCATAGGGAAGAATTTTGTATAGTATTTTAATGTGTTTATAAAAGCTTCTGCTTTTTCCCAAACAACAGATTATTCTATTTCTATCTCCTGTTACAAATCTGTCATGCCTCAGATAAAGGGATGTATATGTATGTTGAATGCAAGAGAACAAAGAACTCAGCACCAAATACGAGATGGATAGCCAAAAGTTTGTGATTATTAAGAAGTTCAGTGATAATCAAATACTTCAATGTTTAAACACTACTACAGAATTGTCACAGCAGATTAAAATTGTTGGCCTGAATTCAAATAGCAATTCATAAGCACAGTATAGACTTTTTTGAGGGGTGGCTGCTGCCTCTATCCCCAGACTACTGACAGAGAAAAATCAGAATAACATAAAGGACGACAAGAAAACAACTTATATTGTAGCCTAGTTACATTTTCAAGGTACTGTTACAAAATAGATGGACGCTTCAAGTTTGATTGACATGTATATTTTACTCTTCCATGGACTGCTCTTTTTGTTGCTTAGAGATGGAAACTTTAACTTTCATCTTCTCTGTCTTCGTTGGCAACGTAAGCCCAGGCTCTTCTTGCATGGCAAGAGGAGCTTTGACCAAATGAATACCCTGCTCCAATTCTCTAGCATCCTCTTTAATTTGTTTAGCTTTATTGCCCTTCATCCTGTAAGCAAGCAAAAGAAAAGCAACACATAATTTAAAAAAGATCAGCATAAAAAAATAAAAGCATGACCAACATTCTAGTTGACACATTTAATATTGAAGCCAGCGTCAAACATTCAATCATGTTTGTGAGTTTATTTCTATCCAACCTACCTTAGATATAGCCACAACTAGACTGATACAAAGAGTTATCAGAACCAAGGGCAATCCATAAGTGCACCACAGGCAAAGTAAATAAATATCGGAAAAAATATCACCCCAAAGAAGGTAAGATTTGAGAACGGACGGTTATACTGTATTTGGACACACAGGAGTTATAAGCAACAGCAATTAGAACATAACCACTTAGCTAATTTCAGTTGTTACCCTTTGACTCCTCTACAAGGAGAGTTGTAAAGAAGAGACAAACCTGTTCTCCCATAATTTAGCCTCCCTGCTAACACGAACTTCCTCAATCTTCTTGATGGCCTTCAAGGTATTTTGAACAACATTTCTATCATATCTCTCGGGCCTGTTTCTTCTTCTCTCAAACTCGAATGTTGTGTCCTGTTTGTTTCAAAACAATGCCATTAATTGAAAACTACTCATGTCCAATAATGTCATCAAATTAACTCCATCCACATCCAAATATGGTCTTAGGCATTTGGTATGGCCTGAAAAATGAAATCATTTTCCTTGCGTTCTTCAAAATTGATAAGAAAATTACTATTGTCGCAAAATTTGACCAATCTCAAAGTTTATGTCTGGCAATTATGTAAGTCCAAAGAGACCAACCAGTGAGTAAGTAGTCATCTGTATTACAATTTTGGATGAAAATTATGGCACAACATGGGCAAACTTGTAAAATGCTCAAAGGAATAATGAAAGATACCTTAGTAAGCTCTTTTCCATGTAGCTTTCTATATGCTTTAGTCCACTTCACCTTTCGAGGGTTACGCTTCATTTTGAAATTCTTATGACATTTGGAACGGCAAAACCGGAATATCTGCAAAACAGAAAGAAGTAAAGAGATAAATATCATCTTTTTTAAGACCTATCTGATTGATTTGTAGCAAGCTAGGAAGAAACTGAAAAAATTACAAAATATGGCCTTTTTGGACAGCTCAAATTCTATGTAAAAAATTATATAATTGAATGACATGCAAATTCTACAGAGAAGCAGTTAAACCTTTACCGTTGGCTTCAAGAATTGTTGCAATTGTTGCACAGCATCGTCATGTGTATTAAATTACAAAACAGATAAACACTTAAAAGTGTTACATTCCAGTTCGATCTGTTGGAGTATTAACATTTCAATCATAATACTCGGAAACTGTTGATGCATCTTTTTTACCACACCCAAAAATCTTAATTTTGGGGGCCTGTTAACAGTTAGTTTTGTCCTCAGCCTGTTTCATGACAGAATTCAGACATGAGACAAATCTGTAGAAATTTTCTGCACTAGGGCAATTAACGCAACTCCAAAAATTTCACCTCTTCCCTAGAAGTTTCCTGGATCTTAACCCTATGAATTTTCAGCCTTAGAGCTGTTGTGAAATATAAATAAAACAGCAGCAACAGCACACAATATTTCACCTCTTAACAACCCTAATCAACAAGGCAATCCAAGAGAAAAGATACCAAAGTGTGCCAACAAGTTTCAGCCCTCTAAGGCAATCTTATCGTGCATAAAATAGATCTGAAATTCACTTTATAACAGCTGTAAATGCAGTAGTGAATCTGTTCTATCCAGTGTTACTAATATCATGATGTTGGCGATATTATCGGCAAAATCAGGGTCGGCGATATTATCGGCAAAATCAGGGTCGGCGATATTATCGCCAGAAAAAATCGCAATATTTTCTTCCGGCAATAATATTGCAACATTTTCATAATCCACGCGATATTATCGCAAGTCGATGCAAAATGTCGCACGGACGCGAACAGACCCAGAATTAAAGGCGTTTTTTGGATTTTTTTGGGTCATTTTGCAAATATAATGTGAGGTTTGGAGAGCAAAGGTGCAAGAGGTGATTTTGCCTTCAACCAAGGACGAGGAAGAGAGGGATCTCATCTACCATAACCTGTTCATTGTGAAATTGAGATTGATTTCCCTTAAGCAAGAGCGTATTTGCAGGTATGGGCAACAGTTTGCACCCTTTTTTTGTTTTGTTTTTTAAATTTTTGCTATGTTTCCCTCATCTTGGCAGGGAGGGACGGTTTTTATCAGCTGCCATCCATCTATTTTGGAGAGTGGATTGATTTCCAACCGTTTTGTTTTATTATTATTATTGCAAAGTTATGATAGGTTTTGAAATTTGCATATTTTGCAATGCACATTGCCTATCAATTTTTCCCCATTTCGTTATTTGTAGACTGGTCACTGTATTGGTGCCATGTGGACAGTGGGAGATATACTATGTAGGTAGATTGTAGAATGTAAATTTGTTTTTTTTATATGCAAAAAATTTGTGTTTTGAATCTTGAATCTTGATTCTTAAAAAGTTAAATGGTGATTTTAATTTTTTTTCCATTGTTTTTGTGCCCTGGGTTTGATCACTTGAAGATTGAAAATGCCAGGAAAATTGGATGCTATGTGAGAATATGGTGAACCTGAAGGGGGGTTAATGAACAAATATTGTATTGCAAGTTGTGTAGGATGAGAATGATGGGGGGAATTAGCCGACTGAAACACCACCTTGAAAAAATTCTGGGACATGAAGTGGATATTTGCCCAAATTCAACCCCGGAAAACATGTGTATTGCCAA
Source organism: Picea engelmannii (assembly GCA_009831015.1). Lineage (NCBI taxonomy): Eukaryota > Viridiplantae > Streptophyta > Pinopsida > Pinales > Pinaceae > Picea > Picea engelmannii. The sequence goes on along the minus strand of ML796259.1, from coordinate 102,781 downwards.
CAAAGCGCTTGATGATATGGGTATAACCAAAGAACACAGGGTAGCTATGAGAGCTCAGTTTGGAAGGTGAGGAGGTGGAAGATCCAAGGAGGGAGGTGTTGATATTATGGTAGTTGCAGGAGGTATTTACCTCCACGTGTAAACCTAACAAGAATAGAATATTCTGGGAAGCAAGAAGAAACCCTAAATAATTGGCCATGAACCCTAGAAGACAAGTCGGCTCAAGAGAATGATGTGTATTAGGTTATTAGCCTCCAAGAGAAGAAGTCAACTAAAGGAAATGATATATACTAAGTAATTAGCATCCAGAATGAGAAGTCGGCCCAGGCAGTCTGGCAGAAACAATGTAAATATAGGAGGCCAGTCTTCATTTTGGCCAACATTCCCAGAACTGCAGAAGTACACTTGTGCGCACTGCAGTTGGCCAGTTTGTGGGCAAGTCCTGGGAGCAGCTGCTGCCGGCAGTTCTGCAATCTGCACTTTCGGTTTTCTGGGTTGGACTCTCTGATCAGCTTTTGTTATTCTTGCTTGGTGTGCTATCCTTGGAGAGAGGTGTGCCACCTTTGTTTGGCTACTAAGCCTAGGGTTTGCTTCCAAAATATTTCTCTGTCAAGGTTAAGGTGCTCGGGGGTGGCTTCGGCCTGTGGTTGGGTGACAATATTGCTATATTGTCTATGGTTAAACGAGCACATCCATTACTTTCTAACAGGAGGAACTAGAAGTGAAACTATTTCTTCAACCGCAGCTGCTCCAATTCCACCTTCTACCTCATTGTTTTTTGTTCCTAGAACCACAACATGTGCACAACCTTCTATCAGGTCAATGGTAAAAATAAAGGAGAAGGAAGAGGCCAATAAGTTGGTGGGTAAGTGTTTTTTATGGAGTGACATTCCTTTTAACATTGCCAAGAACAACCCATTTTATCAGCCAATGTAGTTGCTATTGTTGGCTCGGCATACAAGGCCCCTACCTATGAGGAGTTGAGAAGGCCTATCCTTCAGAATGAAAAGCTTGATTGTGCTAGTAGACTGGAGGAGCTTAAGGCATCATGGGAAATCACTGGATGCACCATGATGTCAAATGGTTGGATGGACCAGAAGGGCAGGATACTTCTTAACTTCTTGGTTAATTGTCCCAGGGCGACAATGTTTGTTAAATATGTTGACGCATTTGCACATGTTAAAGATGCATCATTATTATGTGACTTGTTGGACGAGTTCATTCGGGAGGTGGGTCCACAACATGTTGTCCAAGTCATAATGGACAATGTTGCTAACTATGTTGTCGTAGGTAGGATGCTTATGTAGAGGTATCCTACCTTGTTTTGGACTCCTTGTGTTGCACATTGTATATATTTGATTTTAGAGGATATGGAAAAAATTCCTTATATCAAGGACATTGTTGAATCGGCTAGTAGCATCACAAAATTCATATATAATCATGCATTTGTGCGTAGCTTGATAAGAAGATTCACAAATAACAGGGAGTTGGTGAATCATGCAATCATGTGTTTTTCCACTAGCTCCATATCTCTTCGATCTCTCTTGGCTTGTATGCGGGACATGAAGAGAATGTTCATTTCAGAGGAGTGGCATGATTTATCATTTAGCCATAAACCGGCAGGGGAGGCCATATGTAGGCTAGTGTCATACCAGGAGAGTTTCTAGGTGGGAGTGGAGGAGGTGGTTGCCATTAGCGAACCTTTGGTAAAAGTTCTTCAGTTGGTTGATGGTGTTGAAATTAATGCAGCCGCAAGAGCCATTATCCGGGAGGATGGAATAAGACCCTAGCTGAGGACTAGGGCCCCCACTACACTCCTGGGGTTTCTTGGTATGAGACCAAGCAGTGAGATCCATGGCAAAAGACCCCAGTGAGGGCCCCCAGTATATGACTGGGGTTCTTGGTCTAGGACCAAGCAGTAAGTCCCTAGATGTGTTCTAGGGCCCCTGGATGTGTTCCAAGGAATCCTTGCCCAGTGCTTGGATTGATCCTTGGATATGTTCCTTGCTGGTTGATGTAAGTCCCTAGATGTGTCTAGGGCCCCTGGATGTGTTCCAGGGAATCCTTGCCCGGTGCTTGGATTGATCCTTGGATATGTTCCTTGGTGGTTGATGCAAGTCCCTAGATGTGTCTAGGGCCCCTGGATGTGTTCCAAGGAATCTTTGCCCGGTGCTTAGATTGATCCTTGGTCTTGTACCTTGGTGGATAAGACCCTAGATGTGTTCTAGGGCAACCTGGTCTTGGACTAGGTAAATCTTGGTGAAATACCAAGATGTATTGATGTGTGATCTTCTTCCTCTCTCCCAGAGAATGGTCCATGAGACCTAGGAGTGCCCATGAAGATGGACATGACCACATTGTTGATGTACCCTCTTAGGCAGTGATGATAAAGTTTATGAATCATTATGACACTCATGTGGACATGTTTTGCCATTGTGGACCCCCCTTGACTTTGTCTTAAAAGGTTTCCCTTGTTGTCTTGCTTTTCCTCTTGTTTTATGTGATGGGGTTTTTATAATTCTTTAATTTAATTTAATTGACATTTAATTAATATTCATTAAATTGTCAATATTTAATTATTTTTTATTTAACCCCAACCCCTCTCCTTAACTATAAAAGAAACCCTCCTCTCTAGCATTTGAGACTACACCCACTCCTCTCCCTCCTATTTGTTGTGGCTACCTCAGTTACATGCTCTTTGAGTTGGTGCGGCCTCTCCTTTAGTTTATCAGTTTCAGATCTGAGTTAGCTTGCTTGGTTTTGTTGTTGGCTGGGAGCTTCAGGTTGATTCTGTTCGTTGGTTTAGATGTGTTGGACCTCTTCCAACCTGCCTATGCTCACCGTGATCTCTCCTGTGGCTGCCACGGACTGTCCCTTGACTGCTTGAAGGAGCCGCGGACTGTCCCTTGGCTGAGTATATGTGTCGCGGCCCTTCTTTGTGGCTGCCGCTGTGTGTGTGAGGCTACGAGTGCCTCCCTTCTCCTGGCTGCCAATTTGTGACAGGGTTTGCTGGATCTCTCTTTGTTGTAACTACGTGTGGCTGCATTTATTCTTTATGTTTGTTGGTGTCTTCTTTTGAAGGGTTTTCCTACTTGTTGTTTCAGTTGCTGGTATCTTCCTTTGCTTGAAGGGTTTGACTATTATAGTATATTACAGTTCAGTTTTGAGCAGCTGTTGAGTGTTTACATCAGCCCTTACCTATGGTCCTCTCCTTGGCAAAACTGTCTACCTATATTCATGATAGAGATCAAAACCCTAGAGTTTTGATTCATGAACTTTAAGCTGATTTTCTGAGCATATTAAAAGGGATAACATCCACATGTGACAGGTACACTCTTCATTGGCTAGAGGTAAGCTAAGGTTTAATTTTTGCACTCAGAAATTTTTGTTTATGTTCAAAATTTATTTCTATATGTTCAGATCGTACAGTTTATACTTAAATCTGTTTTAAGTCATTATTAATGTGCTGATCTAAATTTGTATTAGAGAACAGAATTAAAAGATATCACTGTTTTCTCTACTTTTCCCTAAATCTAACATGGTATCAGAGCTTAGGACGTGAAAAGAGCTCTCTAGTGGCAAACTTTTGAGCCTGCATAGATCCTTGTTTGAGAGTTTGTTCTTCAGATCTTCATGGCACACTCAGCAGAGCAGTAAGGGTGCAGCACTGCAGCAGCATGGACGTGCCATCCTCAAAGGCTGAGTTTGGCAGCAAGCCCGAGTTTCTTTGTGAGCAGTTCATTTCTCACTTAAGGAGAGACCATATTTCCTTGCTGGAGTTGATTTTATCCTACAGGTCGAGCTCTGTAGAAAAAGGGCGAACTATCTATGTGGTTATTATTATTTGGAGCAGTAGAAACAACATTGGGGGGGCGATCTTTGGCATTCTTTTTCTCCCGGCCCATAAGGGATCATCAACAGTGTATGCATCAAATAAATGTGTGAGTTTTACTCATGTCATTGCTGAGTTAAACACTGGTATTTAATAAATATATTACTTCTGTGTTGTTTCTGTTACATCAGCTGTGAGTGTGTGTCTTTAAGAGCTTACTGTTATACATCTTTTTTATATAATAAAGTAACTGTTGGCATACTAAAACCATACATAACACTCAGAAAACTCAATTAAAATACAACAGCAGTAAACTGGGTAGTTTAGCAGAGAAAGACTCCTACAGCCTCAGTGTTTGACGAAAGTCTACACTCAGCAAAGACATTTTTTTTGCTACAGCAGTGAGGTCAACTGTGACAGCAGTGATTAGGAACACTACAAACTGAAAGGGCTATGAGAACTCAGAAATAAAAGCAATGCAAATAATGTTTCTCATAAACAGATTTGGCTGTTGTTTTCATGGAGTTAATTGATATGCATTATTGAGAGGGGAACCAAGTAAGGATCTAATTTGATACTCACTTGTAACCTGCACCCAATATGCATGGGAATTGCTTTTACTTCAATTTCCATACCAATAGGTGCTGGCTGAAAATGACTGGTGCTAACTTCCACTCCTGCAACTAGCTAGAACCTTGATGTTATGAAAGCACCAAGACTTCCAAGACTCTCAGCAAGAAAGGTTGTTATACCTCCATGTAGCACTCCATATGCCTGAGTAGACCTTTCAGAGACCTCAAATTGGCCTTCAATTGATGTGGCTGACACCCCTTCCAGCTCAAAACCAATGAAATCCAATACTAGACACAAACAATGGTCAAAAGGATATTCACCGTCACTTTTCTTCCAGTCAAAACTGTTATTACTGATTGCCATTGATTGCCACTGAACTGCAGAAACTGTTCTATTACTGGGTATTAAGCTCTGAGGTCAATATGGGCATCGTTCACTGTGGGCAGTCCTGGATTGAATTTATGGGAGTAAACCATTGAAACGGCGAGAGCAATAGATTGGGTGCAAAGCCAACGTCTCATGGAACATACAAGTGTCAAGACTCTTGATATCTACATGATTGATATCATTCTCAAATTATCTTCCATAGCAACTCAAAACTATCCATGGAAGTTCCTGGCTAGAATGCATATATGAAATCACATAACTATTGTGCATATCTTTGTAGCAACTAAATTTACAGTTTACATATAAGGTAAAGGTAGACTACCCTACATGTTGTCATACACTTTTGTTTTTGAGATGTCTTTGGAAGCTACCGATGGTAGCAGGCTGCAAAATAAAGAGTGTGTCTTCAGCCTAAGTAAGTTCAAGGTAAGACCAAGTACGCATTTAATCACTGAAATAAGTATGTGACTACTAATGACAGCAAGAAGAGTTGTGATTATCCTACTGTCAGAATCTCTTTTGTATGACCAAGGAAGTTGTGATCTCAGCATATACTTGTTGATGTTAGCTAGGTCATTTTTGGTTTGGGAACTCCGCAGTATGATGGAAAATTTTCCCGGTATGAGAGTCCAACAATTTCTCACTTGAGTCACTTTTAGGTTGAGTTGTTTTCCTAGTTAAGGAGCCCATCAAGTTATCTTGGTAGTTAGGGTATTTCTCCCTCATATTGGGAACCCTATATATCTTTTTTTTAATCGAAAATCCTGAGATTGTAATTGAGCCATCATCCTTGGCATAGGAGCTCAATAAGGCTATACATGTCATCTGTTGTATGTATCCTGCAGTTTTCCAAAGAAAAGACTTGATTAGTGGACAGTGAGGTCACATGACAGAAGCATAACCTGGTAAAAGTTTTGACTCAACTTTTTGGTACCGGCATCAAGTCCATCTTGAAGAGATACAACACCAGATCAGAGTTAAAGGATCTTGTAGGTTCAGAGGGAGCCAGTTTGCACATGCAGGGAAGCAGACATTTTATGAGACTCAGAGGGAGTAGTCCTAGTATGTGGATTACGCCATAACATGTAGCAGATGGCAGTATTGAGGCTAGATTTGTGGCTCGTGGCTCCTCTCAGAAAGAAGGAATTGACTATGATGAGATCTTTGCTCATGTTGCCAGATTAATTCCATCGGGATCATTATCTCTCTTGCCGCAATTTTTGGTTGGAAACTTCACCAGATAGATGTTAAGACTGATTTTCTTAACAGTGAAGTTGAGCAAGAGGTTTATATCGAACAGCCTGAGGGGTTCGTGATCCATGGGAAAGAATCCCATGTTTGCAAACTCAAGAAAGCCTTATATGGATTGAAGCAAGCTCCGAGAGCTTGGTATGGAAGAATTGACAGTTTTTCTACAGAGTCTTGGGTTCACCAAGAGTATTGCAGATCTCAATCTTTATATAAAGATTGTACAAAATCATCCTATTATCTTAGTATTATATGTGGATGATATGTTCCTTACAGGAGAGGAAAATTTGATAGCTCAGACTAAGAGGGAACTTTCAGCAGAATTTGAAATGAAAGACTTGAGTCTTATGCATTATTTTTTGGGCTTAGAGGTGTGGCAGAAACCATGTGAGATCTTTCTCTCACAAGAGCAAGTATGCAGTTGATGTGTTCCGCAAATTTGGCATGGTGGACTGCAAGTCCATGTCCACACCAATGATTTCTAACCTGAAGAAGCTACATGATCTAACTACAGGTTCAGATCCAGAAGACCCCATTGTATATCGTCAGATCATTGGGTCCTTAATGTATCTAGTACATACCAAACCGAACATATGTTATGCAGTGAATGCTCTCAGCCAATTCATGTGTGAACCGAAGCATATTCATATGATTGTTGTAAAACATATTCTCAGATATGTTCGAGGGACTATAGCCTATGGGCTTAGATACACTTCCAGTGGAGGTGTAATGCTTCATGGATATACAGATTTAGACTGGATAGGCAGTACAGTGGACCAGAATAGTACTTCTAGATATTGTTTCAGTTTGGGTTCAGCTATGATCTCCGGGTCCAGCAGGAAACAGGGCTTCGTAACCCAGAGCACTGCAAAAGCATAATACATTGTTGCAAGTGTTGCTAGCAGAGAAGCAGTGAGGCTCAGAAAGCTACTTTAAGATTTGTTCAGTGCTGAGCTGGAACCTACAGTTATCCACTGTGATAACCAGAGTTGTATTAAGCTCTCTGAGAATCCGATGTTTCATGACAGATCGAAACACATTGAGATGCGATACCACTATGTTCGGGACATGGTGCGGAAGAACATTCTCAGTATTCAGTATGTTCCAACGGCGGAACAAATAGCAGATATTTTTACCAAGCCTCTGTCATTGACAAAGTTTGTGTGCTTTCGAGACAAGCTTGGTGTTACTGAGAATGCCTCTCTTGCTGAGAGGGAGTGTTGAAATTAATGCAGCTGCAAGAGCCATTCTCCGAGAGGATGGCATAAGACCCTAGCTGAGGACTAGGGCCCCCATTACACTCCTGGGGTTTCTTGGTATGAGACCAAGCAATGAGAGCCATGGCAAAAGACCCCAGTGAGGGCCCCCAGTATATGACTGGGGTTCTTGGTCTAGGACCAAGCAGTAAGTCCCTAGATGTGTTCTAGGGTCCCTGGATGTGTCCCAGCCTTCCAGGGAATCCTTGCCTGGTGCTTGGATTGATCCTTGGATATGTTCCTTGCTGGTTGATGTAAGTCCCTAGATGTGTCTAGGGCCCCTGGATGTGTTCCAGAGAATCCTTGCCCGGTGCTTGGATTAATCCTTGGATATGTTCCTTGGTGGTTGGTGTAAGTCCCTAGATGTGTCTAGGGCCCCTGGATGTGTTCCAGGGAATCCTTGCTCGATGCTTGGATTGATCCTTGGTCTTGTACCTTGGTGGATAAGACCCTAGATGTGTTCTAGGGCCCCCAGATGTGTTCTAGGGCAACCTGGTCTTGGACCAGGTAGATCTTGGTGAAATACCAAGTTGATGTGTGATCTTCTTCCTCTCTCCCAAGATGGTCCATGAGACCTAGGAGTGCTTATGAAGATGGACATGACACATTGTTGATGTACCCTCCTATGCAGTGATGATAAAGTTTATAAGTCATTATGAGACTCATGTGGGTATGTTTTGCCATTGTGGACCCCCCTTGACTTTGTCTTAAAAGGTTCCCCTTGTTGTCTTGCTTTTCTTCTTGTTTTATGTGATGGGGCTTTTATAATTCTTTAATTTAATTTAGTTGACATTTAATTAATATTCATATTAATTAAATTGTCAATATTTAATTAATATTCATATTAATTAAATTGTCAATATTTAATTAATTTTTATTTAACCCCAACCCCTCTCCTTAACTATAAAAGAAACCCTCCTCTCTAGCATTTGACACTACACTCACTCCTCTCTCTCCTATTTGTTGCGGCTACCTCAGTTACATGCTCTTTGAGTTGGTGCAGCCTCTCCATTGGTTTATCAGTTTCAGATCTGAGTTAGCTTGCTTGGTTTTGTTGTTGGCTGGGAGCTTCAGGTTGATTCTGCTTGTTGGTTTAGATGTGTTGGACCTCTTCCAATCTGCCTATGCTCACTACGATCTCTCCTGTGGCTGCCACGGACTGTCCCTTGACTACTTGAAGGAGCCGTGCACTATCCCTTGGCCGAGTATAGGTGTCGCGACCCTTCTTTGTGGTTGTTGCTATGTGTGTGAGGCTACGAATGCCTCCCTTCTTTGTGGCTGTCGCTGTGTGTGTGAGGCTACGGGTGCCTCCCTTCTCCTGGCTGTCAATTTGTGACAAGGTTTGTTGAATCTCTCTTTGTTGTAACTACTTGTGGGTGCATTTACTCTTTATGTTTGTTGGTGTCTTCTTTTGAAGGGTTTTCCTACTTGTTGTTTCAGTTGTTGGTATCTTCCTTGGCTTGAAGGGTTTGACTATTATAGTTTACTACAGTTCAGTTTTGAGCAGTTATTGAGTGTTTACATCAACCCTTACCTACGGTCCTCTCCTTGGAAAAACTGTCTACCTATATTCATGATAGAGATGAAAACCCTAGAGTTTTCATCCATGAACTTTAAGTTGGTTTTCCGAGCATATTAAAAGGGATAACATCCACATGTGACAAGTACACTCTTCATTGGCTAAGGTTTTATTTCTATATGTTCAGATTGTACAGTTTATACTTAAATATGTTTTAAGTCATTATTAATGTGTTGATCTACATCTGTATTAGAGAACAGAATTAAAAGATATCATTGTTTTCTCTATTTTTCCCTAAATCTAACAGATGGAGATAAGCCCGCAATGGGCTACTTGTATGAGGCCATGGATAGGGCCAAAGAAGCCATATGTGCCTATTATGATGACAAGGAGATGATGGATTTGAGAAACGACTACAAATATGGGGAGTGATTGATGAGCGATGGAACAATACACTTCATCGTCTGATTCAGGATGCAGAGATCTACCTCAATCCGGCATTCTCTTACTTGTGTGGTTTTAGATTTGATGTTGAGGTTATGGATGGGTTATTCTCATGTGTTCAGAGAATGGTGCCAAGTCATCAAAAACATATAGAGATTTCCAAAGAAATGGAAATATATAGAATGTTTGGTGGGACTTTTGGCTTTGAGATGGCTAGAGCTGATAAGAACACCAAAATGCCAGGTAAACTTCATTAAATTTCAAATTTCAATGTCTCTTATTAGTTCTTAGTTCTAACTTCTTACTTTGTTGCAACTTTTAACTTTCAAATTTCAATGTCCTTTATTATGTTTCTCTTATTTGTTGTAGATGCTTGGTGGACAAGCTATGGTGATAGAGTACCCAATCTACAAAAACTTGTCATTCGGGTGCTTAGCCAAACATGTGGCTCTTCAAGATGCGAGCACAACTGGAGTGCATTTGAGAAAATACACACCAAGAAGCGCAACAGGTTACAAATTTTCAAATTAAATTTTTAATTCATTATAAATTATAATTTATTATTTTATGTTGTGTCACCCTCTAGAGTCTAGATTAAGTATTATAAATTATAATATTATTATTATTAATTTATGACCCTCGTACAGATTGGAATCCCAACACCTCAATGACATGGTATATGTCTACTACAATCTTCAATTGTGGGTGAGGCAGATTTTAAAAACACCTAATGTGGACACCATTTCGTTGGATGGGATTGACACCACTGTTGCATGGAGGGTTGAGTCTGAGAGTCATGTCTTGGAATTGATCCCTGATTGGTTACAGGAGGAGGCAGAGGGGGCAGTAGCAAAGAAGAGAGAGGTAGAGGAGGAGGAGGCGAAGGACGAGGATGTTACAGAGTAGAGTCAGCCACCATCTTCACGAACTCTGACAGAGGGAGTTGTACTTGGCAGTAGCACCCGTAGAGGGTACCAAAGTCTAGCTCCTGCTTCTTCTACAGGACGTTAGAGTCCAACGCTAGCCCCAGGGCCTTCTTCCTCTAAAGGAAAAGTCATTTCTAAAGTCATCACCTTTTCTCGTAAAAGGGGCAGAGGGAATCATTAGTTTATTTATCTGATTTCATTGTAGATGACTTGTGATGATGAGATACATCTGTCACTTATTATATTTTTTTATGATATTTTGAGGCTTTAGACTCGGGACATGATTTAATGTTGATCCATGATATATTCGAGTTTACTAGACATCTTATACATCTTATATATCAGTTCTCTTTTCATATTTATGTAGAAATGCATTTATTTGATGTTGTTGATGCTTTTAGATATTTAAAAATTTGAAAAAAATGAATATTTTTGTATTTTTTTCATTCTTATGACATTTTCCGATATTTTCCCCTATGTTGCCGATATTTTCGTTTTCGGAACTTTGGCGACATTTTCACCGACACGACATTGGTAACACTGTTTCAGAGTGCAGTTCAGTGTTGACGTCATAGTAGATGGAAACCTCAATTTAACATTATCGTTCTAGCTCCTTAACACAAGATCCTTCCAGGGTAGTTTATTAGCAGTCTTATATATATCTTCAAGATCTATTTCGAAACAATGCCTTAGGAAGCCATTTTATGGTTCAAAAATCCAGAGCTTGACTTACCGATTACCGTTTCTTTTGAAGAGTCGAAGCAGATATCATTCTGATCGGAATATGTATAACAGCAATGATGACCCGTGCTCTTAAAAACCTTTGTAGAGTGGGAATCTTTAACAAAGCTTTTGTCTTTTGGCACGAAAAGCAAAAGCTTGGACATCCCCCTGATGTTATTACATATACTACTATGATTTCTGGTTTGGCTAAGTCTGGTAATATAACAGAGGACTATGATTTATTTGAGAAATTAAAAGCTAGAGGTTGTAAACCTCATTCCGCTTGTTATAATGCCCTTGTAACTGGGCCAAGCAACGCAAACAGAGCAACGGAAGCATTCAAAGTTTTTGAAGAAACACGATTGGAAGGCTGTAAAATACGTGTTAAAAGTTGTATTATATTTCTTGATGCCCTTCACAGGGCTGAAAATATTGAACAGTCTGCCATCGTGGTTGTCGTTTTAAGGGAATCGGCAAAATCTCAGCAGGCTGCAAAATCTTTGTAGTCCTGGAATACATGAATCACTAATGGATAGTTTCTCAGATTCAGAGAATTACAGCTTATGTGCACTCAACGGGCACCCGGTTTAGAGACAGAAAGAGCAAATAAACATAAGAGTTGAAATGAAAACGGGAAGTACCTTGCAATCATTACGCACGTATTGGATCCCATGACCGGGATAAATCGTAGAGGAACAAAACCAGCACTTCTCGAGCCTCATTGCTCGACTGCTCTCCTTGTGCTAGTCCGAAGCCTTCCTCGAAACAATAATACCAAAATGTTGCGGAGTTATTAAACCTTCTTCACTCGAACAGACCTCCAGACCTCCTTTCCCTAAAAATTCCCAATCAAAATACGTGGAAGCACCCCCAGCCCACTCGATCAAACTTACTGTAATGCTTGATTCCAACAGGCATGTCAAAGGGTTTTAGAAAAAATAACAGAATGAGAATCCTAGGGTTTATATGTTAAGGTCGCATTGCTCTGTTTTCCCATATATACGCGTTTTCTTTTAAAACAATTCACTTTATTTTAGTGTTTTCACTATTTTGTGGGTTTCTCTTTAGGGTTCCTTTTCTTTCTCCCACTCGGTCCGAACGCCAAATTCCTCACTTTACAACGGCTGTTCATCCTATTCGCACGATAAATCCACCCCTTCCACGCGGCTATCCCATCCTATAATATTATCCAATCAAAGCTAATTGTCTCACGTCTCGTCCATCTAATCCTTTAAAGCACTCTAACGCCCATCCCGTCAAACTTTCTTGGAGAACTACGAACCGCGATCTGACGTGTCATCCACCTAATCGTTTAAATGACTCGAACGCCCATCCCGTCCAATCAAATTTGAACCCGTCAGGGCCATTCCAAAGGGTTTTAGCTTGTGTTATTCAAAATTTCGCCTTAAAAAGGTTGATTTTTTAAATAGTCCGTCAACATTAATTTGACAATTCACCATAAAATTTATCTAAGCAAGTATCAAGTATTTTAGCATCTAGACCGTTCAAATTTGATTAGGATCGAAAAATGGATATGTAATGTGAAAATTTGCATAAAATAGTGGAAGTGTCTCCATCATGAACCTAGGTAATAACTTGTAGTGCATTTATGAAATGACATTGTTATCTTCTATCTTAGGGATAATTAAGGAGATCATGTCTCAAGGCTCACAAGTCTTAGACATGGAGTGTCGAGCGTTGGATGACTTGAGCATGGCCCTGGAAGGCCCCTCTTTTCTTCAGTGCAACTCATCTATCAGCAGTAGCAGTACCCATCCCACCAAGTAGCAGTAAGTCTTGCTCCACAAGGTAATGAGTCTGGGTATCATGGTATGTGTCACTCTGATTATTGAAGCACTTAAGTATGTTGCATTGAATTCTCCTTCATTTCATAACGTTTGCTTGGAATTTATGCTCTTTAACTTGTTCATACATGGGAGGGTGACATGATGCCCTAGTAAGTTGATCTTCCTTTAAGATGAATTGCCACTAGATGGATCTATGAAAGGTCATCGTCCATTCCCTCCATACTTACCACTTTCCATCATTATTCCTCTCATCTTCCCCCCACCTTGGTTGGGGCATTGGGTTTGCCACACTAGGAAGGGTTGTACCTTGCCTTGTGGGAAGAAGGGGCTAAGGCCCAGAGAGTAAAAGTAGCTGGCAAGAGTTAAAAGCCGAAATGAAACCTTTGAGATGCTTCGCCCAGGGATTGTCGAGAAAGCAATAAAAAGCTTCTCAGTAAGAAAAGGGAACCCATGAGATAAATCAAAACTCAAGGTACTAGTTGGTGGATGGGAGGTATCATCATGAGTCGGCCTATTAGGACCATGGGTATGTAGTGGTATGACACTACCATCTATCTGATCACCAAACCAGGGTAGTGACTCTTGGTGGTATAGCCAAAAGAAAGGGGGTCTCATCACGAACCAGTCTTCTCATCTCTGTGAAATGCTTGTGGGTAACGTTGTCACCTCTGGTCACCAAGCCAGGTTAGTGTCCCCCGGCTCTTCCCTTGAAAAGAAAAAGACCAAAAGCAATAAAGCTAAGAATAAAAGGCGTTGAATGGGCTAGGAAACAATGGCATCCATGATAAGGTGCAGCTTGCCCTCTATAAAGGCACCCACCACCAAGACCTACATTTTCCTGTTATCATTGCACCTTGTGCCCAAAGAATTCCCCCACGCCATTTCACACACACTTACATGACCTAGATTGGTTCTCACCTAGGAAACACCCCAAACTTAAGGAGGATTAGCCCAATAGGACATCCTAATACCTTCTCCAAACCTGACTTGTTAAATTGCATAATGTCTTTGAGCATTTGTCTGGGTAAAGGGGGGTTTGATGCACATGTTTGGGTAATTTGATTATTAGATGTGATTGACATTGCTATGATCCCTGTGACTTATGAACCCTTGGAGAGCGTACTTGTTGTTGTTGCAGGACTTTGTCCGATAAACAGGTACATATGGGGGAATGATTAGCTCGAACCTCTTGTTGGGTACATGTGATAATCTCTTTGTGTTGCATCGGGCGCGCAAGAGGGCGAAGCCCCCCATGCGGGGGTTGGGAGGCAGTGCCCCTGAGAAAAAAAAAAATTGCCTCAGGAAACGTGTCACATATTTAGATGGTTTTTCGGCACATGGTTTTTGCCGATGGTTTTCTATTTTCGTTTAAGGAATTAGGGTTGCTGACTAATCCAGGTCATTGGGTTAGCGTTTTGGATGTTGTTGGCTCCTATATGTATATTGTATTGTAAACAATGTAACATTATGAATGAATATAGAATATGTTGGTTTTCCCAGTTTAGGGTTTCAAGAGGAAAAATTTATGTGTAATGTCTGTATTTGCTATTGTATCCTTTATGTTCTTTTGTTGAAAATATGTTTGCAGTAAATATTGTACAAGGTTAAAATCTACACCTCCATGGAGCTGAAAGCCCACAGATGGGCGTTGTGACCTCAACCAGGGGAAGAGATACACCAGAGACTTGCACCAGGAAGAAAGAAGGGCGTTGCACCGGGGACACTCCGACAGACCTAGACTTAGGGGGATCTTGTCTTTCCACCCGGACATTGGCCTTTGGGAGCCCATGACATCACCTTTGTGACCCTAGACGTCATCGACAGTCAGGTTTGCATTTACGAGGGCAGTTGTGTGCTAGTTGGCACGTGTGGCAACATTCAGGGCCTTTGGAGGCCAAACGTTCTATATTTGAGGGTTAACGTTCCACCCTAGGGGCCTAACGTCACCCTAGAAAGGCATGGCGTCACCCTTGGAGATGATATTAAGGTTTAATTAATGTCATTTATGTAAAAATTGGATTTTTGATGTAATTTGGCCATGTCAACGTTTTTATGACTTAATTTTTAATAAAGGTCATTGAAACTGTATAAATAGAGAGAAAATACTCTCATTTTTTCATCATCTCTCATTAGACAAGTAGTGTGGTTTGAAATTTGTGCTCTTTTTTAGGGTTATTGGCTGAAATCTTAGGTGCACTTTCTCTTGGAGGCTAAATTTTGCAACTTGGATCATTCTTAGTGAAGTTACTTGGCATTCTAGGGTTTTATGGCTTGATTATTCTTGGTGAATTAAGTAAATCTGCAACATTTTATTTGAATGGTTTATGGTAAATTTGTTTATTCATGTTAAAGATTATGAAATCGCTTGCTTAACAAACCCTAAGAGTAAAGGACTTAATTTGCTACTTCTTTACTCTTCATTTGCTAGACTTTGCTAAGAAGATCTTGATTTAGGTGAACCTATAGAGCCCTAAATACTAGCACTTTAGTGGTCATTACCTAGTCAAGTGTTGCTTCTAATACCTTTTAACAATCTAAGGAAGGAGGGTTTGCTACAGCCTAAAATTGCTTGCACTCTAGCAAATTCATCTTTAGGGTTTGGATGTTAGAGGCCTTGAAGAGTCAACACCTCTTCCATCCATCTCTTCCCCTTAGGCAAGTACAATCATTGTGTCATCCCTTCTAAGAGAAAATTGTCACCTATAGACTCCATTACCCTATAAAGGCACTAGTCTACCCACTACAGTGATTGATTGATCAAAACAACTCTTAAACTATCTTCCTTGAAACATTTACTAACCTCTATTAACCTTGAACTAGACTAATCCATTGACTAACTTCTTGTTGTTGCAAAAGATTGCTACAACCATCTTACAGCAACAAATTCATTTCAAAGTGACATTAAAAGCTTATTAGACATTGTCAATTTTGCTTGTGACAAGTAGTTATCATTCTGCCAATTTAAAGCTATATTTTCTTGTCTTTTTCAAGCACTTTCAAGGCATAATTATTGTGGCTCTTGCAAAATACTTATTGTTGTTGTAAATATTACATTTGTTGCAATTTCATATCTGTAAATGTGTTGAACCTGCACATAATAGATCTAGCTAAACAATAATACACACATCTACAGAGAGAATTGGAGAAAGAAGAAGAAGGAGAGAAATAATGAAAGAATTATCATTAACCGTTATGAAAAAATGAATAATTTACACACGATATACTCTGTATAACTTAATGAGTTCAACTTGAGGATAACCAATGCACCATAGTGGTGGTCTAGAATGATCTGGACACACACCAGCAGTAACGGGAGTGAACTGCCACCTATTCTAGTCTCTCAGGCAGTTGTGGGAGTGATCTGACACCTAGTTGAGTTAACTAGTCAACTAGTCTTCAGTTAACTTACTGAATGGATAATGCTTTACTTTGGTGATGATCCCAAGGCAAGGTCGAATTAGCATGGTGATGATCCCAATGCAACATCTAAACTCAACTCAACTAGTCAAACTGAAGTGTCAACTAAAAGAGAATATTCTCCAGGTGGAATAGTCTCCCCTAAAATATAGGAGACTGGATAATGACTAATTATGACTAATAAACAAGGAATAAACTTAGGAAAAAGAAATCCTAGGTGTGTGAAGTAACTCCAACACCCCCCTTGAACATCACTATGGTGAAAATAAAGATTGGGTCCCGGCAACGAGGCCATGTTAGGTACCCAAGTACAAAAGATACACTGAAAAATAAAGTGAGGAAAGAGGGAAAACCTCATGGGAAAAACCCCCCATCAAGGTACACTGTATGTAAAAAGAAGAACTACAATTGCTAGGCAATTGTGTCCTTCACTCCAAGACGACTTCGCAGAGAATGGAATTTCTGCTCAGTGAAGGTCTTGGTGAAGATGTTTGTCATATGTTCTGCTGAAGGACAGAACTGTAAGTCAATGATCCCCTCGTGTACTAAGTCCTGGATGTAGTGCATGTGGATCTCGATGTGCTTCGTTCGCTACCTCTGAACTGGATCTCTGTAGAACTTCAAAGTGCTCTGGTTGTCACACTGAATGAACTGAATGCCCAACTCAGTGAGAAAATGTTGTAGCCACATAGCCTGAATGGTTATGTTAACTACCCCTCTATACTCTGCCTCGACTGAAGATAGAGCAATGGCAGCTTGCTTCTTACTCGACCAACAGATAGGCCCAGAACCAAGACTGAGTGAGTAACCAGATGTGGACTTGCAATCAATGTTATCGCTAGCCCAGTCAGAATCAATAAAACCAATGAGATCTAATGTAGAGTCTGTTGCATAATGAATCCCAAAGGTGATGGTGCCCTATACGTATCGAAGGATACGCTTTGCAGCTTTCCAATGTAGCTCATGCGGCTCCTGCATGAACCTAGAAATTACACCAACTACATAGGAGAGGTCTGGTCTGGAGTGTGTGAGATACAACAAACTCCCCACTAGATGTTTGTACAGTGTGTTGTCAACCAGTGGAGTCTCCCTGCCATCCTCAAGTTTGACTCTTGATAGGAAAGGAGTCAAAGAAGACTTGCAGTTTGTCATGTGAAATCTCTCAAGGAGATCTCGTGCATACTTGGCCTGAGACAATTTGATGCCCGATGCATCCTGACTGATCTTGAGTCCAAGGAAGAAGTGTAGTGGACCCATGTCCGTCATCAAAAACCTGTCATGTAGAATCCTCTTGACTACAGCAATCGTTGAAGTCGAGCACCTGGTGATCAGTGAATCATCGACATACAGAACTAAAAGTAGAAGTGAATCAGTCATCCTGAGCATGTAGACATTCGGGTCTGATTTACAATGTACAAAGTTCTGTGACAACAAGTAGGAGTCCATCTTGGCATACCATGCCCTCGGAGCCTGCTTGAGGCCATAAAGTGACTTCTTCAGTCGACAAACCAAAGATGAGTCCTGCATAAATCCCTGGGGTTGCTTCATGTAGATCTCCTCAGAGAGATCACCGTGAAGAAATGCATTCTTCACATCCATCTGATGGACTTCCCATCCCTTGGCTGGCGCAATGGCAAGTGCCAATCGTATGGAATCCATCTTCGCTACTGGAGTGAAGGTGTCATCATAGTCAATACCATGAACCTGCTAAAAGCCTTTGGCGACAAGCCTAGATTTGTATTTGTTGATCTTTCCATCCGCTGCGCTCTTGGTCCTGTAGACCCATCTACATCTGACAAGTTTCCTCCCAGAAGGAAGGGAACCAGATCCCAAGTCTGATTCTCGAGGAGGGAGTTGTACTCCTCCTACATGGCGGATTCCCAAAAGGGATTTCCAGCAGCCTCGCCATAAGACTGTGGATCTGAAGACTAAACCAAGAAAATATGTTTGGATGGCAATGGTTCAGTGGTAGTGAGTGCAACAAGAGGCTCCTCGAAATTAGATCGAGTCATCCTGGTATCGGCTGGATCACCAACGAGATCCCTTGCGTCCTAAAGAGTAGTTTGTTCCCACTTGGGCCTCTACTCTGGCTCTGCAACTGCATCTGGAAGCTCTGACTCTGCATCCAACTGTAGTGAATCTGAATCTGAATCATCTGAGTCCTCTGAATCAGAACTCTCGTGCAAAGAAGAGTCGACATGTGCATGCTCATCATCTCAGACAGGTGGAAGAGTGAAGGTGTCTGCATGCGGCTGTTGAGGTACATGCGAGACACTTTCCTCGAATTGGACACTACACTCAATGATGAGATGGTCTGAGGAAAGATCATTAAGACAATATCCCTTCAGACCATCAGGGTATCCAACAAAAATGCACTTAATGCTTTGTGGATCAAATGCCTTCCTCTTTTTAGAGGGAATCATGGCCCATGCACATGAACCAAAAATGTGAAATTGGGTCACTTCCGGTTTGAGGCTGCTCCAAGCCTCCTAGGGGGGTCTTATCCTTAACAGATCTATGGGGATATCTGTTCTGGATGTATGTTGCACAGTTAAGTGCTTTGACCCATAGTCTATGTGGTAGTGACTTTGCATGCAACATGCAAGATGTCATCTCCTTTAGAGATCGGTTTTTCTGCTCAACAACTCTATTTTGTTATGGAGTATAGGGAACTGTATGCTGCAACTTAATCCCTGCCTCATGGAAAATATTGTGGATCTCATGATTCACATACTCTCCCCCATTATCAGTTCGGAGGACTTTGATCTTCTTTCTGGACTATGTCCCAACCAAAGATTTGAAATGTTTGAGGTGTTGAAAGACCTCAGATTTTTGCTTGAGAAAGTAGATCCATGTAAAACGTGAGAAATCGTCAACAAAAATGAGAACAAACCTCGTTTTGTTGATCGATGGATGTGGAAAAGGACCCATGAGGTCACTGTGGATCAAATCTAAAGGTGCGGAAGCTCGCTGAGACTTTCCCTTGTCGAATTTCTCTTGAGGGTGTTTTCCGAGAACACATCCCTTACATACTCCCTTGGAGAAATGGATGTCTGGTAGACCATCAACTAATACTTTCTTGCTAAGTTGTTGCATGTATCTGAAATTCAAATGTCCAAACCTTTCGTGCCATATCCTACTACTTTCATCAGCATGAGTAAGCAGTAAAGCAAAATCAGGTTCAATGAATTCAGAAAATGTATACAATCTAGCCTGATGATTTACCTCACCGGTAGCAACCTTGGTGTTGGTTTGCATATCGTAGATGTCCACGACATTTGGTGTGAATATGAATTTCTTTCCAGTGTCGAAATTCATCATTTGATACACAGAGAGAAGGTTAACAGAAAGCTTGGGAACATGCAGCACATTCTCGAAGCTTCTGTTGGTGAGTTCAATCCTTCCTTTTCCAGTGACTTCAACAGAAGAGTTGTCCCCCATTAGAATAGGAGCACCTTTGCATGCATCCAAAGAAGAATAGACTACTTTTGAGGCAGCCATGTGATGTGATGCTCCTGAATCTACGATCCAAGCATCGGGAGAGGAGTTGATTGCAATCAAGGCAGGGCTAGAATTGCCTTTCTTGGAATTTGGATCTTCTGGCTTCTTCTTCTTGGCACCCTCAGGAATGCGATCTCCAAGGTTGTTTTGATGAAGTATTTGAGACATCAGATCTATTTACTTTTGCGTGCATATGGATTCTGGATGGAATCCTTTGTGACTATACAAGCATTTCTCCGCTTTTCTTCCCTTTTCCCCTTTGGATCCGGAGGCATCGGTGAAGGGTTTTGTGTACTCTTCCTTCTTCAAATGTGCATGAGCTTTCTGCTTATCCTTATCTTTAGATTTCTGATATTTGTGGCTTCCATCATGCACAATGAGTGCATGCACCTTTGGGCCTTTGATTGTGCCCATGTTGATGAACTTGGTTTGCTCTTGTGTCAGGGATTCGATAAAGTCCTCAAGAGAAGGCATCTTCCAGGTGGCTCCAGAGGCGAATTTGATAGTATGGAATGTGGATACGAATACAGATAATTCAGGACCAAGCTTGGAGGGATTGGTGATAACCATTTGTTTCTCCTCCTTCGATTTATCAACCCTGCAAGCTTTGAGTTGTGATAGTAAATCCTTGAATATTGTAAAGAAATCTTTGATATTTTCGAAGATTTTTGGATCCAATGTGAGCAGCTCCACCTCCAGCATGTGTCCCCTCATCTCATCCTGTTTGCTAAAGAGGCCTTCCAATATGGTCCAGAATTCATTGGGAGTCTTACAAGAAGATATAATCAAAAGGAGATCAGGAGAAATAAGACTGCAAATTGTTTAGAGTGCCTCATCCATGCGATTTAAGTACTTGGATTTTTCTATGGCTGATGTCGGCTCTGAATATATATTCATGGTTAACCTGTACAATCCTCTGGATCGAAGATGTATGGCTATTTTCTCCTTCCATGCAAAATAGTTGTAAGGTGTAAGAATGAATTCATTTTGGAATTCCATCTTTCCGTTGTCTTCAATCTTTTGTACCTGCAAAAAGTTTTGGTGTAGCTTTTGCTTAGCAGTTCGTCGGCTCTGATACCATGTAAATGTGTTGAACCTACATAGAATAGATCTAGCTAAACAATAATACACACATTTGCAGAGAGAATTGGAGAAAGAAGAAGAACGAGAGAAATAATGAAAGAATTCTCATTAACTATTATGAAAAAATGAATAATTTACACATGATATACTCTGTATAACTCAATGAGTTCGACTTGAGGATAACCAATGCACCATAGTGGTGGTCTAGAGTGATCTGGACACACACCAACAGTTACGGGAGTGAACTGCCACCTATTCTAGTCTCTCAGGCAGTTACGGGAGTGAGTTGCCACCTAGTTGAGTTAACTAGTCAACTAGTCTTTAGTTAACTTACTAAACAGTGAGTAGTGAGTTAACTCGGGGAATCAAGGCTAATGCGCCACTTTGGTGATGATCCCAAGGCAAGGTTGAATTAGCATGGTGATGATCCAAATGTTGCATGGTGATGATCCCAATGCATCATCTAAACTCAACTCAACTAGTCAAACTGAAGTGTGAACTGAAAGAGAATATTCTCCAGGTGGAATATTCTCCCCTAAAATACAAGAGACTGGATAATGACTAATTATGACTAATAAACAAGGAATAACCTTAGGAAAAAGAAATCCTAG
This sequence comes from Picea engelmannii, assembly GCA_009831015.1. Lineage (NCBI taxonomy): Eukaryota > Viridiplantae > Streptophyta > Pinopsida > Pinales > Pinaceae > Picea > Picea engelmannii. The sequence goes on along the minus strand of ML796259.1, from coordinate 81,453 downwards.
GTGTGTGTGAAGTAACTCCAACAATATCAACTTACTTATTTTTTAGAGGTTTATGGTCTTGTGAAACACTAACATCATTTGGTACTTGAAAGTTTCCTTTCTTTTCTATTTGTTGTCTTGTTTTGGGCAGGTACACCTTATTTATCCTTTTTCTTCATCTCTATAAGACACAAAGAACCTTTGACTTGAGTGACCTGTGAGAGGGGGGGGGGGCACTTTCTTGTACCTTTACCTTAGCCTTCTCAAACCTTCAGGTCATTAGGGACATCTCCCCTAGGGTATTGTGACACACTCTTAAACAGAAAGGGGTTTCCTATTAAGGTGATAGTGATAGGTCACTCCCTATTACACAAATCTTGCTTCCACTTGCCTAGGGATTTGGGCAAGTATAGATTGTGCGATAACATTTTGGCGCCGTTGTCGGGGAACACTGAGTCAATATTCCTCAACGAAACTTTTTCAGTAAGCCTTTTCCTCAAAGCCTTTACTTCACAAAGCTTACATGGCGACTCCACTGAGGGTGATTCCCTCTTTTCTCTTTGATGATCCCTAGAAGGACTATCTGGCGACTCCACTAATGACAAATCCAACCATGGCTTCTCAATGGGACCCAGGAAATTTTAAACCCTTGGATATGAGTAAAATTTTGGGTCACCCTCGACAAATGCCTCTGAGGTATGAAAAACGGCTCCCTAGATTCACTGGTGATGATTGAGTTATAGCCAAAGATCACATGGATAATTTTGGGGCTTTCTTTCAACTCCACCTTATTAGTGATGATGTTGAATATTTGGCAATGAAACTTTTCTCTGCCACTCTTCATGGAAAAGCTAGGAAATGGTATAACAATCTCCCTGATGCGAGCATTACATCTATGGACCAATTAGAAGAAACCTTTCTCAAAAGATGTCATATTAAAATAGAGGATATCCACATGCTTATAAAAAGACTCCAATACATGAAACAAACTCAAAACGAGACTGTCAAGGAATTCCATACTAGGTTTGACAATTTGCTACACGAAATTCCTAGAAGCCATCACCCTAAAGACAAGTACCTCACTTACCTCTATACTAATGCTCTCTTAGTGCATTTATGGTTTCTCCTCAATAAAAGAGGGCCAAGATCGATCCAAGAAGCTCATTACATGGTTATACAAATCGAGGCAAATATCTCCTTGTTCAAGGGAGAACACCTTTTTACTCCATAAACTAAAATTGGTGACCCTAAAGATACCCCAAATACTCTTAGATTGGAAAGATTAGTTTCCCTTGAAAACCTTGTTATTAAATTCCAAGAAATAAGGGAACAAGTCATCGACCAACAAGGGGTTGAGGAGAGGGATCTTGATGAAGGTTATCCATCCCACAAGGAAGAGCGAGAATTTGCTCATGCTTCTAGCAAGGATAATGAGGACCTGGTTAAAGAGCGAGACTTGAAGATATTAAACATGATGATGAAGTATTAATGTGTGCTCCTCCCTCTGATGAAGCCATCCCAAATCCTTTTCCTCCAGCACAAGAAGAAGAGGATGAGGTTAGTCAATTTCCTTTTCAGGTTTTTGATGATACCTTATTCTATGATTCAGAAGGTGAAGAAGAAAGGGAATCTTTGGATGAACTAGACCTTATGTATTATGAAGTTGAAGATGTAGGGGAAAGTCATGAGGATGAGGCACTGATGCTTTCTCTTCCATTTGATGAAGTCATCCAAGTCTTTGACGCTCCTGCACAAGAAGAAGTAAACATGGTAAGTTATTTCCCTTTCCGAGATTTTGATGATGCTTTGTTTTATGATTTTGAAAGTGAAGAAGTGTTAGAAGAGCCCTTGGATGTTTTAAGCCCTTCATGTTATGACAAAGATAATGACATTGTTGATAATATTGATGAATTCATACATGTTGGGAGATGTAAATGGGATATGATTGGTTATGATGGGGATTGTTGGCTTTGTTATCTACTCTTATGTTAGTCTTACCATCACAGATTAACCCTGGTTCAGATTTTGTAAGCTTCCCAACAAAATCCCTTTAAAATTATCGGCCCCTCTAGTAAGCCCGAGATAGCTCTATGGGTGGCTGCAATACTCAGGTGTTCCCAACCTGAGACTAAGCAAGATTTGTGTTTGTGCGTTATAAACTTTATTCATTCAATCCAACATCTAGTTATAATATTCATCCTGTGCATGCATGTGGAATACCAGATCTACTTAGTTGCTTTATTTAACTAACATTCATCAATCATACATAAAGATGCATTCATTCATTCAAATAACATAGTGTTATCATGGTTCACCCCCTCATGGGCTACGTCCACAAAGATTTGGCTCTCAAGCTTTATTATAGTTTAGAAATATATCACGTCGTGCATGGTTACAATGTTAGTTCTTCCTCTCTCCCACAAGTTCCTCGATCCCTACGAGGCTTACTAGATCATACCATGCTCCTCAGCCTGCGATCTAACCCTCAGGATCGAGTCGCTCACTCCCTCTCTAGCTCACCAGCTTAATGACTCATATAGTTCTTACAACTTTCTCTCTTCTTGTCTCCCTCTGGATGTCCTCTCTATCTTCCTCTCTTCTATTGCCTAAGTACTGCTTATTTATATCCTTGGCTCCCCAACCATTACAATGCATTACAAAAACCTTAACCCTAGCATCGTTAGGTATTCCTTGCATGCACACTTCGCCTGCTTCTCTTACACGTGTTGCTTTTCCTTCCAGTTGTTTTTTGCATGCTTTTCCTCCAAAAACAACCTTTCTTCCTAGCTAGGTCTACATCCAACAGGACCCCACCACTGACATGTGGCTCATCCCGAGCCACATAAACTTTGTGCGCCTCTTGAATATCTCTTGCGAGAGCCTGGAACTTCTTTGTGATTTCTTTTGCTTGCGTTTGAGTGTGCGCGGTCTTCTCCCTTAGTGCGTCCAATGCCTGCACTGCAATCTCATTGTTGATCATCTCTGTGCATTTTGCCTGAGTTTGTGCCATGTTCTTCTTTGCGTCTTCTGCCTACACAATGACCTATGTTGCCCACTCTTGGAGTAGTTCCATTTTAGCTTGGTGCTCCTTCTTGTGTGTTTGCGCGGCTATGCGTTCTACCTGCATCTTCTTCATATCCTATGCTCCTTTGACATGCTCAGTGATCGACAATTTCTTCTGCCTCTGCTTGAGGTCCTGGATAGATGTGATTATCCTTTCTTCTTCCTAGTCCCATTGCTGGACCTATTGGTCCTCTTTTAGCTTCATCCATAACTGTGTTGCCTTCTTGAACAAATCGGTCGTTGCACGGACTTGTCGCTCCATATCCTCTATATCCACTATTGCTTCCTACTTCCTCTACTCCTTCACCTCTGGCAGAGTGGTAGGTATGAGTTGATCCTAGAGGTGCTCAATCTCCCGCCCGTATTGATCGATCATCTGCAAAATCTGATCAATCTTTTGCATCATTGTGAGCTCTACCGTCTACGCGCTCTTTGGGATTTTCTCATAGGCGACGACCAATCCCTGCTCCAGCCTATCCACATGGTTCTTCTCCTCTCTTTTTTTTAGCTTGACCTACTCGAGTACCAATTCCAACTCGTCTTGACTTTCCTTTTTCTGTTTCAATTCTGTTGTGTTTGTGCGTGCACGCGACTATACTTCCTATGCGACGTTGACTTGTAGTTTGTACAAGGCCTTGGTTGGTATCCGCGTCATTACCAACTGTATTTGGCCCAAATCCTTCAAGGGTGTCTGCCCCACAATTTCATCCATGCGCAACATGTTGTGTGTGACGTGAAAGGTCGAGCTTGGTTGTGTTGTCTTCTGGATCCTATCTTGCTCGCTCGATCCAGCCTCGGCTCCTGTATGTGATGCTACTGAAACTGATTCTATTCCTCTGCTAGCCCTCTGTGTTTCTTTGATTTGCTCAAGGATCTACCTCATGTCTGACAGCTCATCCTGCATCCTATCCCTTTGGCACTGAGCTTCGTCAAAGTCCTCTGATGTACGATTCTGGACCATCTGGGCTATGAGGTCCGCTTCGTCCTCCGTGATCGTGTATTCTAGTGGTGTTATGTGCGCCTTAGCTTTCTTATGCGCACCCCCTGTTTATATGACTAGCCTCTTGGTTTGGTCTTGCTTCTGCTGAGTATCACTTGATGTGGTTCCATGTGTTGTCTCATTTTGTTTCTCCTGTTCATGTGGCGCCTGGGTGTTGTTCTTATTCCCCGCTTGAGTGCCTTTGTTGGACACACCCCCTTTCTTCTGTTGTGCCTTGTTCTGACCAGTCCTTGGCTTCTTGGGCACCATTTTGTCTTCTACAGGTGTTTGTTCTTGCCCTACCGTCACCTCCTTATCTGCGGGCATCTCTTGATTCAGGACTGGAATCCTCCAGTCATCATTCCAATCCTTGATGGCCATTTCTACGTCCTCTTCCTTGATGCAGTACCACAGTTGTAGTCATTGGTTGTTAGGATCCTTCCGTGCTTGGATCCACATTGTATGCATGGTCTCTTTGAAGCTGGCTATGCCCTGATACTGTGTGACCACTTCTGATGTAATCCGCCAAGTATTTACATTACGTTGATATTAAAATAAATCATAATCTTATAGTTGATTCGATATTATTTATTCTTTATTCTTTATTCATAATATTATAAGAAAAAGAAAAAATGTAAATGAAATGAATGCAAATGATGTTCTCTTTGCAGCGCATTTTCTGATCTCCACCCCTTCCCAAAAAATATAGAATATAACCCTGATCATAATCTGATCTGATCTGACACTTCAAAGGGTGCACTGCAATCTCACATCTTTCCGCCTCAAACGGTCATTTCAACTCGGGTGTACTGCAATCTCATGATGTCTGGGCCTCCAAATGGTTCATTGCAATCTCACTATCTCTCCGCCTCCAAACGATCCTTTCAATTTGGGTGCACTGCAATCTCATAATCTCTAAGCCTCCAAATGGTCATAATGTTCATTTCAATAGGTTCCATTCCTCCAAATATTTTGTCACCAGACCCAAAGCTTGACGTAGACCATGACCTAGACCATGACATAGAGATATATATAGATTTAGACGTTGACCTAGAGCTTGATGTAGACCATGACATAGACCCCCCTAGCTCCATCTAAGCCTAGGCATAACTTATACTCGATCATTAACCCCATATTAACTCGAGCCATGAGTGCACTATGCATACACCTTGTGTACAACCCTTGCACCCACATCACCCACATCTTGGTGCTCTAACCATTGCTCTATCCTTGAAAACACTT
>ML796259.1:42210-63085 GCA_009831015.1 Picea engelmannii | reverse complement strand
TGAAAAAGAGATGCTCTGAATGCTGAGCTTTTGAGAATCTTAATGTTTTCCTCTGATACTACTATGAAGAAATTCTTGAATGCTTTTTTGTTGTAGTTGATTATCTCGTCTGTTCCTTCTCTACATCATTTTATTTCTAAAGGATCCAATGCCTGCATTACCTTGCCCTGTGGAAATACCTTATAGACCTGTGTTCAATTTCAAACTTGTCACAGACCCCATAGCCCAATGGTCTTCTTTGTTGTCTCAACCAGAAAACCCCAAGAACATAACCCTATTATGCATAGCTAGCCTAATATCCTCTTCCAACAAAGTTATATCAGACAGAGAGATCCCTCTCTGAGTCTTGGAGGGCTAGATCCAAGACTCGAAGTGGTTTTGATGTTGCCTCTGTGACTGCCTCCACAACCTTGGGCAAATTACAGAGTGCTAACACCCTCCTTGTAATTTCTTACAAAGTCGCGAATGACCTCCAAATGGTGGCCATCCAACTTTTGGCAAAACCTCGGACACCCCAAACGCTTGAACGCATCTAAGTGATCGGGATTTTACTCGATCAAACTGATGCTTGTGGGTTCAAATCTGTAGAGAGACCCCGACCTCTTTCTAGGTGTATCAACTTTGGGAGCCATCTGCAGAGGATCGATTTCCTGTAACAGTTCTGGAGACAAAGAGTGAGTTTACAAGAGAAAAATAAAGATGAGTGCTTCACATGCAAACTGTTCCTAAGCAAATGCGAAATAGATAGCTAGCTGAGTGATTTGGGGGGAACTTTAAACTGATGTTGAAGTGTTATGATCCTTCAAATCATTCACTGAAGTGATCTCAATGAGTTCATGAATACAAATGATGAAGAAGAGCTTTGCACAAAAGTTTGGAGCGCCCAGAGTGTTAAAATGATGATATGCGCTAACAACTCGGGAGTTTGTAGCATCGAGCTTGTAAAACAAGCGCCAAATGCTACAAAATCATACTGGATGAGTGCTTGAGATCTTTTGAGCTCAAAAAACAATAAGTTTATCAATGATGACTAATCATGACCAGAAATGACTTGTAGGATCACATGTTATACATGAAAATCTCGTGACTCAAACTTTTCATTTGATTTAGACATCCCTTGACTTAGGCTAAAAACTCTTCATAACCTCATAGTCATTTAGCAGAATGACTATCCTTGACTGACTAAAACCAAATGATAGACCCACTTGACAAGGTATTAAAGCTAAAGAAAGACCTTACCTATCACCTACGACTCAAAAAATTTAAAATTTATTTGGGAGATAACATCTTGCTCCTATTGGGGATGGAATCCTCCCTGTGAGGTTCCAAGAACAAATGACTAGTTGCCTTTCCTGTAAAAAACTTGAAACTGAACTTTTAATCTAGTGTTCCATTGGGCATGGAGTTATTTCTGAAACAAAACTAAAAACAAAACAATGAAATGATATTTACAAGTGGAAAAAGGATTTGAAAGCCTTAGTGAAAATAGATTTTGAGAAAACGCCCATTGACTGGGCCACCAAATACCTCATCACCTTCTAGGTTTTGTAAGAGGAAAGTATTGTTCTGCAACACTTGAGAGATGATGAAAGGACCAGTCCACAAAGTGTCAAATTTCCCATGCTTCCCCTTATCATGTATGTAAGCATCCCACTTCAAAACAAGATCCCCTATTTGGAAAGTATCTTCTTTGGCCTTCTTGTCAAAGATTTCTTTCATATTCTTTTGATGTAACTTTGGCTTCTCAATTAACTACTCCCTTACCTGCTGAAGTTCAACCAGATGAAGAATCCTTCTAACCAAATAATTTGGTTCCCCTTCTACTTCTTGGAAAAACTTTGCAATAGGTAATGCAAGTTGGATAGGGAAAATGGCTTCAGTTCCATACACTAACTTGAATGGAGAAGTACCAATGGACTTCTTATCTGTCACTCTATCAACCCATAGTGCAAATTTTAACTTAGAATCCCATCTCCTTTGGTTTTCTTCAAGCAACTTTCTAATAATCCTCACTAGGCTTTTGTTTGATGACTCAATAAGGCCATTGCCTTGAGGTTAGTAGGTAGTTGAGTGAACAAGATGAATACCCATGTCACCACATAACTTCACCAAAGCATCAACTTTAAAAGCAGCTACATTATCAGTAACAAGTCTCTTGGGGCAGCCAAATCTAGCAAAAATATGATCATTCAAAAGTTTATGATTACATAACAAGTGGCATTTCTGGTAGGAATAGCCTCAATCCATTTTGTAAAGTAATCAGTTGCTACCAGAATCCTCTTATGTTGGTCACTTGAAGATGGATGTATCTCTCCAATGAAGTCCAACCCCCCTTGTTGGAAGGGTCCAATGACTGCAATAGGCTTCAATGGGAGATATTTTAGCTGTTGTTTTCCAGTGAACCTTTGGCACTTGTCACATGTCTTTACATAAGATAAAACATCAGTAAATAAACATGGCCAATAGTAACCAACCCTTAAAATCTTATGGGCTATGATTTTCCAGTAGTGATGGCCACCACAATTGCTGCTATGAAATTGATGCATAACCTGAATTGATTCTTCCTTATCAAGGCATCTCAACAACATCCTAGAGGGGTCTTTCCAATAGAGCATATTTTCATTGATACAAACCTTGATTGCCTTGAGTTTTAGTGCTCTTACCTGTGTTTGATTCATCTCTAGAGGGGCTGCAAGGTTCTGCAAAAAATATATTATACTGATGTACCATTCACAAGAAGACAAATGGGCTAAAACCGACTAATCATGACTGCACCTTTCAACTAAGATTTCAGATTGTGCATCATCTGCATTTATGCCAATGAAATTTATACCCAACAACTCACAATTCTCTTCAGTAATAATTTTTTCCAAACCTTGACCCTTTATCAATTTGGTTGGCTTAATATCAATGTCAAACTCAATGAGTTTGACAATCCACTTGGCTCTTTTCCCATCTATATGTGGTTGTATAAGTACATCTATGATTGAACTAGATGGTACATAAGCTATAACTTCTGCATGCAAGATATAGATTCTAAAAGCCTTAAGTGACTTGATTAAAGCATAAGCTTTTTTTTCAATGGGATCATACTTTAACTCATCATCTCTTAATGTCTTTCTAAAGAGTGCTATTGGTTGTTCCTACCCTTGATCATTTCTCTGAAGTAATACTACTCCAATTATGTCATTAGATGCAAATGAAAAGATGTAGAAGTATTTACAATAGTCTGGGTTAATCAAAGTAGGAGCTGACATAAGAGATTTCTTAATAGCCTCAAAATAATCCCTTGCTACATCAGTCCATTTAACTTTTGAATCCTTCCTTAGCATACTAGTGATGTGTTTAATTAACTCTACAAAATCAGGAATAAATCTCCTAATGAAGTTAATTTTTCCAAGAAATTATTGAATGTCTTTCTTAGATCTAGGAATAGATATCTTCTGAATAGCTTCTACTCTTGCAGGGTCAATCTTTACTCCTTCAACAACCACTATGTGCCCCAGAAGCTTACCTTCTTTCAATGCAAATTGAGACTTGAAAGCCCATACCTTCTGCACTTCAAGAACGTCTTCCTCAAATGCTGCAAATGCTCTTTATGGTTGTGAGAAAAACTGTAATATCATCCAAATATATCAAAACGAACTTATCTTTCTCACCTACAAAAGCAATGTCCATATCCCTCTGAAAGGTGGCCCCAACATTCATAAGCCCGAAAGGCATCTTGGCATACATAAAATTACCCCGAGGACTTGTGAAGGATGTCTTTTCTCTGTCATCTGGATGCACTAAGATTTGATTGTAGCCTGGAAAACCATCAATAAAAGATATGCTCCATCTTCGACAAAGGTAGTTATCTTTCTTGGAACACTTGTTCAAGTTCCTGAAGTCAACACATAGACTAATTTCCCCATTCTTCTTTCTAACAGGGACTAAATTAGCAGCCAACTCAGAATATCTTAGTGGAATGATAATTTGGGCATTCAATAACTTTTTAATTTCTTTTTCCATTATGGGTAGAAGAAGAGGGCTAATAGATCTTGGTTTTTGTTTGAATGGAGTGGATTCTTTCTTCAAAGGGATTCTATGCTTAATAACTTGAGTGTCATAGGTTTTTAAGTCACTGTACTCCCATGCAAAAATGTCTGAAAACTCTTTCATTAGGCTTCCATAATTAGATCTCTGCTTTGCAGTCAATTGTGTGGACAAATTTATGGTTTTTGGGCACTGTTCATCTCCTAAATTGTACTTAAATACATCACGGTCTTCTTCTTTCTTATCAAGCTTTAAAGGCACATCATTTTGGTCAAAAAGTTTCTCAAGTGGTACTAATCCCCTTGGGATTTGATTATTGGGGAGATGAATAATATCACGGAGTCCAATTTTATTTTTCAACCTAGGGTTTTTGACCTTTTCATCAATCTCATTTTCTTGATCTACGTGGAGAGTAGAAAATTCATCTATAACTTCCAAGAATCTAACCAATTCCTCATCATCTTCAAACACTTTCCAAAACTTTACATTGTCTGGCAAGGAAGGTCTATATTTCACTTGAATTTCATAGTTAAGCTTTGTTGGCAATGGTGGATTGAAGGTACTAGTTGAAACAACTAATGAATCAACAAATTGATTCATGGCTCTAGGAATATATGAAATATTGAATGCTAGAAAAGAATCGATGAGATTCCATACCTCATCTCTATATGCCTTAAGCCTAATATGTTTGGCTTGAAAAGTGTTCTTAATTTGTTGAATTACCAGATCAACATCTCCATATACCTTCAACCCTTGAATATTCATGTCCTTAGCAACATTTAAGCCCAAGACTAAGGCTTCGTATTCTGTTATGTTATTTGTCACCTTACAATCCAACTTGAAAGACAAATGAATTGTTTCTTTGGAAGGTGAAACAAAAACAACCCCTGCTCCTGCAGATTCTCTTGAACAAGCACCATCAAACAACATACTCCATATAAGAGTGCTTTCCACTTCTAAAGATTGGCAAATAGGCTTTCTAAGATGCAAAGATGATGATTGAGAATCATCAATCTGAAGTATATAAGATCCCAAACATGTATCAATTGAGTATATTGTATAATTTGTAGGCTCCTTCTCATCACTGATAATATAGGCTAATTGTGCTTCCCTATACAATCTCCTTTGTTCTCCTCCAAAGACTGGGACAATTTCATAAGAAAGGTCATTTTGCAAGGTGCCTCCTAGCCTTTTTATCCATGCTCTAGATAAAAGCATACCAAATTTGGGTGGCACATCAGCTACCACAATGTCCATTACCATGCTCCTCATAGGTAACTGAGATAAGGAAACTGCTAGATCTTTAATCAAGCCAAGGCACTTAACCTTCCTAGAATCGAATGAGAATAAATCATGATAAGATTTGGTAATTTCTAAACCCAATTCATCCATGACTGCTTTTGGCATGAGGTTAGGAGAAGCTCCTGTGTCCAAAAGGAAATTATGCAAAATTTTATCATGGATATTCAAGGATACATAAAAAGGCTAAGAGGTTTCCTCATGGTCTTCAACCATTGGGATAAGGACAACATTAGGCTTATCATCTTGGAGGTTTACAACATCAACAACAAATGGCTTGGATTTAGGCTTAAGGGCTTTGAGGATGGTTTGTTTGAAGGTGTCATTCTTCATTAATTCAATGAGCGATATGGGAGTATTAACCTTCTGAATTTTTGATTCAAAGCTGAATGAAAAAGGAACTTTGTCAGGGTTTCTTACCTCATGCAGGGGAGCCTTAAGAAGTACTTGATCATTTGTTTGAGCCTGATCTTTACTTGGTTGTTGTTTTGCAGGGGCAACAAATTTTTTGGGAGGAGCTTGCACATCTTGATTACTATTATTTTGTGTAGATCTCAAATTGTACCTATTCTGATCATCAACTTGAAAAACAGATCCATCATTTGATTCCTGATTAGTCCGTTGACTAATCAAAGCTTCCTCATAAGCCATTTGTGTCAAGAAAGATGCATCACCTTTATCCCCCAAACAATGAATCTCATCATCCTCTTCTGGCTGATCTTCCTCCATTACTGTGTTCTGAAAAGGGGCTTTAATTTTCTGATCCTCATTAGCATTTCTATTCCTTTGTAAAATCTAAGCTTGCTCATTATTTCTTCTATAAGGATTTGGATTTCGAGGAATAAAAGCATTATGATCTCTACCATTTCCAGGCTACTTGTTTTCAATCTTCATTTTGGACAATTCAAAAGTCAAATATTCTATCATCTTAGTCATCTTTTCAATATTGGGATTTGCACTTGATGATGAGGCTTCTCCTTTTTGTTTCCTCCTATCAACTCTACCTTTCAACTTTTCTGCACCAAGGATGTTAGATTCCACTTCAAGTGTTGCATCCTGCATATCAACCAATGTAATAGATCTCCTTTCTCTTAACAACAAACAAAATTTAGAATCAAAGGAATTAACATATGTGGTTTTTACAGATGTAGCAGCAGGCTTGATTTCAGTTGGGATCTTGCTATACATCTGGTTAAATTTTTTGGTATAGTCTGACACTGATTCAACAGTTTCCCTTCTCAAGTTCCCAAACTTTGTGATGTAGTAAAGAAAATCCTTCTTATCTCCCCATTGTTTTAAGAAAGTATCATCTAAAACTTCAATACCTGTTATGGTTCCTGGTGTTAATTCTCTAAACCATCTCCTGGCTTCTCCATCTAAACTTTGGACAAACACTCTCATCCATACATCCTCCTATGTGATATTTAAGTTATCAACATAACTATAAAATAATTCGAGATGTTGTTCAGCTGTAACCTCTTATGTCCCTGAAAATTTAGGCATGTACTTTTGATAGTCTCCAGTATGCATTGCATTCAGAGGATTAGGCAGTACTAATGGTGCATATCTAACAACTATGATTCTTTCCATCTTAGTAATATTTTGAGGTACTACTGCCATGGTAGTGGTAGATGTAGATGTACTAGAAGTTTGGATAACTAGGGACTGAGATGAGGTTGATACAAAAGATGAAGTTGAGTCAATGAGAGGAAAATATATTTCTAGACTTGCAATGGAAGAAGGGAAATAAGAAGCTCTATAGAATTCAAACAATAACTTGGCAAGGTTTTCTTCTCCTTTTATAAACAATTCATGTAAGACAAGCTAAACTGCAGGAAGATTTGTATGAATGTAAGCTAAATTTTATTCAATTTCAGTCTAAGAAGATTCTATGGATGATGAGCAATTGTGTTCTTCAACAAATGGTGAACTACCTTCTTGAGTAAGATCAGAAGATCCTTGAACTTCTGAAACTACTTTTTCACTATCAGTATTTGAGCTTATAGTTTCAACAAGTGTTGGTTTTATTAATCGATTTTCTAGAAAAGACAAAGAAGGATTTGTAGAGATACCTGAACTTGAAGATCCCTTCTATAATGCCTTTCCTTCTTTGATTATCCTTTCAGGATCAGATACTAGATCAGTTAGTGGATGTTGAGGATTTGATTGAGTATGTGCCTTCTTAGGAACCACAATGTACCAATGGAGTCGCTAGATAGAAGATTAAAACCAAACTGATGCCCTGCCTTTGTCTATCATCAAAAGATGGGACTATGTCATCTCCCAGGGAAGCTTGCTTCTCACTCCTCTCCCCAGCAACGACGCCGATTTTTTTATCACTCCGAGAATCACTCTAGGTTGCAAATCAAGTGAGCTTGGTAACTTAATCAAATGTGTAAATAAGGGTATGAATTGGATCAAATTGAATGATTTGATATGATCTCACTCACTCCAGACACCTATGGATACACTTAGACAGATAAGGATTTCAACTATACTTGTTCATAAGGTTTATATAAAGATGTAAGTGATGAAGAATACTTATTATACCAGCAAAAACATTCATACAAAAGCATACATGAATGGCCAGCTATAACATGTAAGAGTACTTGTAATTATAGTTTATCAATGCAAAGATAAGATAACAGTTATCAGTCATTAGATAAACATGGAAAACATGAATATAATATTCACTCACAAGTACATAAAATAAAGAAGATGAAGGTCTAAACATCTACAACAAAATAAGATTTTATTCCAATATGTACTCAAAAAAAGGTCTTTCATACAAAAGCTAAGTCAAGTCTCCAAAGTCGAACCCTTTACATTATAGCTTCAATGGGCTTAAATAGCCTTTACAACTTAACTGAGATCCTCTAAGTATGGATCAAATAGCTACATAATTGTTGTGATCTAATCTGTTTACAAAATCTTAGGATCTAGAGCCTATTTTCAGGGAATCAAATCCACCTCCTAAACTAAGTCTTCGACAACTCCATAGGCTTGCTGGAGGATGACAATCATCTTCTTGAGTCTTCAATAACAGCTGGACTTCGAGTGGCCTTCTTCTTTGACCAAAAAGGAATTCGAATGTGACTTGACCTCTTACTCATTGAAGATCAACTGGTTTGTAGCGTGATACATGAAAACTAGCTGACAAGCGCTGCAAACTTCTGTAGGAAACTGCTTTGGCCAAAATACTTGAAAATTCGCTTGAACTTTGACTTGAAGGCTAAGAGCCTAGTTGATATTGAACCCATAACACTGTATTTTACTGATATTAATGGTATTACTCAAACTTCATATGATTATCTTTGCATTTATACCTCCCTCTCACAAAGTAGCTTTCATATACATCCATAAGACTTCAAATTTACAAAACAAGTATATGAACTTGTGAGAATGCTATGTATATAACTTTGCCAATGTACCACTGAAAGAGGTATGATAACCTGTGTCTTCAAGTGAATCCTATCATACCCTTAAGTAAATAACCAAAACAGGGTATGAGCAAATATAAATGATTGAGCTCCTGTAGGTTGCAATGATAGCATGCACACTTTGTAGCCCTGTCCTTGCAAGTGTTCTGATTGTAATCTTCAAACCCCCACATACTTGTCTCATTTTCTTGATAAAAAAACCAAGATATTTAAATATATATCTATATATATATATATATATATATATATATATATATATATATATATGGGCAAAAAGAAATATATATCCCCTGTTCAATAACCTTTCAACCAGAATATGAACAATGTATAGATGGAATATGACATGTTCATCGTAAGTAAGAAAAATTTAATCAGAAAATTGGTAAGACGCCCCTGTCCATCAATCATCTTGTTTGGAGGAACTTGGTGAAGTTGTTTCTTCCAGAAAAATGGCCAAGTTCTTCTTACTCAACATAGTCTTTGCCAAATAGATATTCTCAGTTAATTTTCTATTAGTTGCCCTTAAGCTAATGTTTTTCTTATACATATTGACCAACTGATTTCTTTGTATACCTTTTCTTCTGATACTTTTCCTCAACTTAGTGCATTCATCAACTAGCTCTCCCATCTAAGTGGTAAGGTGGCTGCTCAGGGTAGCATTCTTTTGCTTCAAAACTTGATTCTTCTCCTTGAGGATCTTGATTTCTGCCTGGGCTGCAAGTAGCTTGTCCTCCTTCTTCTTTGATGAAAAGGTTTCAACRGATGACTATAAAGGCTTAGAAGGTGACTCACATAGTTGAACAATGGCTTYTAGGGCCTCCTTCTCAAGAGGGGATACCTTTAACTTAAGCAACTTAATTATGGGCTTACAAGTTCCATCTCTTCTTGAKATTGTTCTGCAAATGCAATTTTGTTTCTTAAAGACCTCCTAAGGGCAGGTGCAACTGTTTTGACTTCAATGATTTGGAGGTCCTCGTCCACTTCCATGGTTGAAGGTTCAATAGGGGTATCTAACTTMTCTTCAACAACCATTTGTTTCTGAGATTCCTTTATCAACTCAAGCTTCCTATTAGCACTTCGTAAATYTGTTCGGCTGATAAACAGATGACGAAGGTAACTTTTTCAACCAACTTTGAGACTCGAAACTAGCCTTTCGGATTTGGAGAGGGCTCTCTCGGAAATGGTGTGGTCTYTGTGCATGATATGGATTTGAAAACAATGGCTATATTTAACACCTTGATATAATGGGTTCTGGTTATATTGGCRCAAGAAAGTAAGATTYGGGCTATGCAGTCGATCGGAGGAAAAGATGGGGGACAATTGACTCAGTGACTGAAATTGAGAGGATAAGGCTAGGTGAGCAACAGTCTTCAGTGTAAAACCGTAATGTGTGTCGGGGGGAAAAACACARAAAGTAACTCGGAGCACCGTTGCGGGCGAATTCAGAGTTAACTTTTAGAAGAAAACRTTTTTTCTAAGTGGCGCGAACAAGGGGCACTGCGCAGCGAATCCACAAGTTCRAAAATTTGTTYCGAAATAGATAGAAAAAGATATGAATAAAAGATGACARGAAGCACATAYGTAAAGAGAGGAACACAATACATCCAACTGTTACAACTAGAATCTTTTCATCAAGTTACAAKACCTTTGCATTAAATTCCAGTCAAAACTCAGATTACATACAATAGCTGTTGTCTACCAAATTTTCCAACCAACTTGGATTACATCGAAAAGATGAAATATATAAAYGAGGGYGCTACTTGGGTTACCCTRCTCTCTAACTGCTAACCCTAAAACTRGGAGAAATGAGTAGCAYGCGYCGAAKACTCTTCACATGGTGCTTTCCAAAAATAGAAAATAATCACGTTTGTTCACTCAAAACCATTTGCAGGTTCGCCACGGGGATCTGATCATCGGTCATGATTTGATATGGAGAAAAGATGTGTCAYTGTATCCCTTTGACCAGGTATCCCAGCGAACATGTGTCTGCCAAGAGCTTGTTGTYTGCTATAACGACTCTGATTTCTGTTACRCGCTCATTTGCTAGAGGAAGGTGCRCAGTAAGCRGYTRTTTGATTRTCAYGACCATTATCAAAATGGTATAGTGCTTTGGGGAAACRTGTCCTTCAAAACTGATAAGATTTGTATTATGTTTTTTGGATGTAGAAACGAACACCTGCTAAACTTGCCTTTCCTGCGTGCTGGCGAGAGCCAAGCGGGCTTCCTTCTCGGCTGTTTYGATTTCTCTGGGATGCTYTGTATTCCTTTCTTCCACCAGTCTTTGTGCTTCTCRCAGCTRTACAATGGTKTYRTGTGCCTCTCTGAGCTAGCTTTTYAGCCATGCCATGTTCCCTTCRTGACCCCGTGCTGCTGATGCTTCCGTAATCTTTRTCGCTAGYTGTCGCCTCAATTCCATGTTTTCCTGATAGAGTTCAGTGATAGCCATCTTTGCCTGTTTAAATTGCTRAGATGGCTCTTGATCATTCGCTCCTGTGATATCTTCTTTCCTTGTTCTACTCMTGTCTTCGCGGCTCGATCCTCCARCARGCTGTAGTGGCTCTTCTGAAAATCRAGCTTCCACAACTTCCTTGTTCTTCCTTGGCTTGCCCCTTCTYYGAGGCATTCGTTGTTGGGGAGATGGGGCTTCTACTGTCTTCCCTTCCTGCGYAAGTCCTTCCTCTTCAGGCTTCATGCGATTTGATCTGATTGTCTCTATGGGYGAAGGAATAACTCCTTTCGAGTTCTTGGGAAAACCTGTTGCAGGCGAGAATGAMTCCCAGTCGTTTTGGGGATTGGTCCTAGAAGTTYGCCTGCTCCACCCGCCCTTTATTAARCCTTGGGTGGTTGCCATGACGYGACCAATGTGTATTYTGCACGCAGTAYATCCAGTAGATGCACAGRGGAGGAAAAGAACTCAACAGACTGGACTAGCAAGGGAAATTTGCAAACAGAGTTTGGGCYTGGTTCTAYGACTGGAAARWGTGTCGAGYRTCCRAGATTTATAATGAGTTGGGCAGAAAAAAAATCACACTGGAGGATAGTGAATTCATGGCGACAAKATGTTTTGAATCGAGTTGAAGGCTCTCCATGGAAAATCCCCRTGTGTAGGGTACAGGTAATGAGGCTTGCTGGTCATGCATGATATGAACGCYGYGGTTTTTKGTTCCCTCRACCTTCATGATGRACTGATAATAACTRTTRTACTTGCCGATGCGATTTCCATTAACCACTTGACTCGACCTGGGGCAYGTAGAGACTGGTTTCTTAATGGGACTCRACTTTCTGGAAAAGACATACCCTTACCATGTATACAAGTTTCGACTCTRACACCCCTTCCCGTTTCCAAGGGCCAACCGACCACTTGCTGACTTCAACCTCACRGTGCTACGTACCTGAMTTCACATGTTTGGACGCATGGGTCACAACGTGACTTAAAACCGACTCTAAATGGAAAGAAAAATGGCGGCGCTAACACTTCCTATGAGAAGATCTCCTTAATACTAGTGGAACAATCTTAACTTGAACACTATGAATATTTTCATTAGTTTCTATTGGAGGGAGTTCAATAGGGAGTTCAACAGGGAGTTCTGGTTCTTCTTTAGTAACAACTTCTTTTCCCTTTCCTTTATTTCTCTTAGAAGCTCTAACGGGTGGATAATTATGAGATGCAAGAGCTTGGGAAGACTGTGGTGCTTCTGATTGGGAGTCAAAGGAAGGCATGGAAGTCTTCTTTCTAGGGGTCTTCGGTTTTGAAAAGGAAGCAGGCATGTCAATTTGGTAGGTGGAAACAAACAAGAAAGTAGGCTAGAATTTGCATTCTTTCTTCAACCGTTCAATGGCTATCAACATGATTAGGGTGTGGTGGAAGATTACCTTCACTAGTTTATCAGGTTTCTTCTGAGCTAGAAAGATCATCCTTTGTAGGCTCATAAAGAGAAAGTACGCTAAATCAATTTCTCTTTTCACAGTAAAATGTAGAAGTAACTTAAAATGATACTGTAAAACCTTGTTGTATCTCCCTTCATAAGTTAAATACCTTTGTATGATGAGAAGAATTTTGTCATAGGCTTACAAAAGACGTTGTCTAGGTATCCCTTTGACTAAATTTTCTCCCTTATGCTCGGGTTTCAACATATCCTGACACCAATCTTCCTTTTCCAGCTTCATATCTTTGAACGATTGCTCACCGGTCCTGGGTACCTCTGTCACCTCTGTTATCAGGTCCACTGTCAAATTAATCTCCATAGGGCCAACTTGGGTCTTCCCCTCCTTGTAATTCCTTGCAAAGTCGCGTCTGACCTCCAAATGGTGGCCATCCAACTTTTGGCAAAACCTTAGACACCCCAAACGTTTGAATGCATGTAAGTGATCGGTATTTTGCTCGATCAAACTGATGCTTGTGGGTTCAAATATGTAGAGAGACCCCAACCTATTTCTAGGTGTATCAAATTTGGGAGCCATCTAGAGAGGATCAAGTTCCCGTAACACTTCTAGAGATAAAGAGTGAGTTTACAAGAGCAAAATAAAGATGAGTGCTTCACATGCAAACTCTTCCTAAGCAAATGTGAAATAGATAGCTAGCTGAGTGATTTCGGGGGAACTTTAAACTGATGTTTAAGTGTTCTGATCCTTCAAATCATTCATTGAAGTGATCTCAATGAGTTCATGAATACAAATGATGAAACAGATCGTTGGACGAAAGTTTGGAGTGCACCGAGTGTTAAAATGATGATGTGCGCTAACAACTTGGGAATTTGTAGCGTTGAGCGTGTAAAACAAGCGCCAAATGCTACAAACTCGTACTAGATGAGTACTTGAGATCTTTTGAACTCAAAAAACAATAAGTTTATCAATGATGATTAATCATGACCATAAATGACTTGTAGGATCACATGTTATACATGAAAATCTCGTGACTCAAACTTTTCATCTGATTTAGACATCCCTTGACTTAGGCTAAAAACTCTTCATAATCTCATAGTCATTTGGCAGAATGACTATCCTTGACTGACTAAAACCAAATGATAGGCCCACTTGACAAGGTATTCAAGCTAAATAAAGACCTTACTATCACCTAAGACTCAAAAAATTTAAAATTTATTTGGGATACTAGATGTCTCACTTTCCTCTATTCTATCTAAATTCCCCTCACTCAATGAAGATAGATATGAAAAATACATGTTTGGTTGTACTTCCTATAACACCATTAATGATATAAACAATCAGTCAATCAAGATGTAACACTAGTTCATTACTAGTATCATGTTGGTATCACAGTAAGCTCATAATGATTACCATAGTGTTACTCTTTCACAATTGTATTATGCTCTATTACTATTGGCATACTATATGGGCATTATAGGGGCATGTTTGGAGTCAAATGACACATTCCAACAAGTGGTTGTAATAGGACATGATGCTAGTTGGAATACCCTAGAACGGATGCCATTAGACACAGATTCAATCCTAAGGGCTCACAATCAATGTAATGACAAGGAGACGATACTCAATTAAATTTGAGAGAATTATTAAGATGCACACCCACTATACTTTGGTTGATAGACATGTCTATTGTCATCCTAAAGATGTGAGACCCACTGTTTGAATGTGTCAAGTCACTAGTGACTCACTTCTCTACATCACACGTGCCATATCATGCAATAGAGGAACAACATCCTAGGTGAAAACTTGGGGTGTACTTCAAAGAACCATGTCAGGGGCATCGCGATCAAAACAAAATATGAAATCAAGTAAATCTAATGTTCATAAGATATAATAGTCCTTAAATCATGAAAAGTATGTTGTTACTTAAGCTATAAGCCACATGCACAATTCACATCAGTATCCCTTTCAAATTCCACACTAGCACCTCGAGACTGTATGTAAGTTGGCAAGTTTGAATATGGGAGGACCTTCATCTAGCTCTATTAGGTGTGCCAACAAAAACAGTGAAGGAAAAGACCCAAGAAGAGGAATATGTCCCGAGGGAAGCAGTGAAAGAAAAGATCGAAGCAGAGGAATATGTGTCGGGGGAAGTAGTGAAAGAAATGAACCCTTCAAGAGTAAGTGTGATAGTGATATGGATCGGGGTTACTTCATAGATTATGGTTTCATCGAGTCCATTTCTATGAGCACCTTTGTGGAGGGTGCGATTGCTTTGATTTACCACTTTCTAAGCATTATGTTTATCCAAACCCCTTAAATTGCCTTTTTATTTGTCCTCTTATCATATTTGCAAGTCCCCTTCATAAGGTTTCAAGCTATAACATCATTGCTTTGGGACTGGGGTGAACACAGAAAGGGTAGAGCTCAAGTTTGGATTGGATTTTAGAGTTCTTTGCTATTCTTTCTTTCTTTCTTTAGCATTATTTTTTCTGTATGTTTCTTTTTCTTAGCAACTGCAATCAACCTCTGGGCCTTCAGCCCCTCTTCTCATGAGAAAATGGACCATGACTGATTACCGAAGCTTAGTAAACTGTGATAGGCTCGAGGATGGAAATTGTTAAGTATGGTGGGAAAATGGAACGTTACTGTTGTGAGGGCCCCCCAATGGTACCCCTTTTCCCTGGGGGGTGACAACACGGGACTAAGGCACACATGCTGGCGACCAAGGTGAAACAAGGAAACACACATAAATTCTTGAGCTAATGATCCATTATCCACAACTTCAACCAATGATCGTCATCCACATGCCTAGTTTATTAAGCACAACACTTTGCATGAAAGAAGAGCTAACATACCTCATGGTGACACTTTCTTACCATCTCCCATACACTAAGTTGACAGGATGTGATGAGCTTGGCTGATCTAAAGTATAAGAGGAAATCTAAGGGGGGCTGTTGGGCTGCTATTTGTGGACATGTTGATCATCATCATGGTTGGGATCACTATCTTCATTGCAGACCATGAGACATGGTCTCCTCTAATTACCCCTAGGCATGGGGGGGTAACAGGAACAAAGGTCTCATTATAGTCAATGCCTTCTTGTTGAGAAAATCCTTTTGCGACCAAGGGAGCTTTATGACACTCAATAACACCTTCGGAGGTAAATTTGGTCTTATAGACCCATGGACATTTTACGATGTCCTTCCCTTGAGGACAAGTCACAAAATACCAAGCATGATTCTTCAAAAGATGATTCATTTCATCTTCCATATCTTGTTCCCATTCAGGTTGTCCTTGTGCATCTGAGTAAGAGATAGGAGCACAAGTCTCAAGAACACACGCAGAGCCATCAAAGAAACACTAGCATGTTGCTTGTGACTATGAGTTTTTCAACCTGAAGAGACATCATCAACATCAAGTCTAGCAGCTTCAATCATTTTAGCAACCCATCTAGGGAGGTAGGAAAAAGGTGAACTGATATCCTTCGTAGATAGGTTGTGGATTCTTTAGAGTATCCCATCATGATTCAAGCATGACTCTTTGCGTCCAATTTATTATTGCAATCATTTGGAATATGAGCCCAAGCAACATACCCGTAGACTCTGAGGTGACTGACTGAAGGATTTTTTTCCGCACCATCTCTCGACTAGAGTCATAAAACTGATAGCTCCAGTCGGAATACAATTCAAGAGATAGTTGGCACAGTAAGCATCTTCAGTGAAAAAATGACTCGACAGATCTTTCTGACTCCCATTATCTTTCTGAATCGATTCAATACTCATCCTCGTACGATCACAAGTCTAGTAAGTGGAGGTGCATTTACCACGTATGATAACTTTACGCCTTTTAGAAGGCAAAGACTCAAAATGTGGTGGTAAATGTAACAAGCGATGAGACCCACGGGGAAGCTGGTCTAGCTCCACGATGAATCAAGACTCATGATATAAAAGAAAACAAATCCTAAGGCCAACTAGTAATCAAAGAGCACACCAAAGTAAAATAAACAAAAGGCCAATATGCACACAAACATGATAAAGTGGCTGAAAGGGGCCTCCCTCTCTAAAGTAGGTATGCCTCACCCAAGAGGGGCATGAGACTTCCTCTGCTAAAGATCGGAGGTAACATAATCAGTTATAAGGGCCCTTGTGGGATTAACAACTAGTCGGTCATATCCCCCTGGAGAGGTAACCCTCCATAAAGGTTGTGTGTTGTCTGACCCTTATCTGACCCAGGGTACCTGCGAAATAACCCCTGCAAGTAACCTATGTGGTACCTAAGTCAAACAACTAAGCAACCACGATATAACTGATGCACATGCTAACAATCATAAGTCAGATCCACTGTATGGGCAGGGTAACAAAGCCCGAAACCTCGAAAGCAATGTCTCTCATAGAGGTAAAGGTACTAGCAAGATCCCCATATACGAATAGATCCCCAGAAATATATCTAACGCTAAGAAGGTATCAGGGGGATATCCCTTCAACCAACCTCACCCGACCTCGTTCTTAACTCCAGTGTAAACGGAGCCTCCTGATATTACCGATTATACAATAGATTTCTCCACTCCCTTAGTCAGACACATATGTTGATTTAATAGCCTTGGAGAAGTTTACTCACAAAATCCTATTCCAAGGCTCTAAATCCTAAGCTAGTTTGTGCAACCTAGAAAATAAAATCGTTACGAATCAATTTTAAATTATAAGCGCTACTTTTAGTGGCCTTGCTTACTCAAAAAGGTGCAGTCGTGAAACTAATGATGTTATGACTCAACAAGTAAAATAAATGAATATGAACACAATGCAAAGTCCTAACTTCAATTCCCAATAAATGATATGCTTTTCAAAATGCAATTTTCAATTTAGTTCTGCATGCATTGGTTTGAAAATCTCCACAAAAAATACATTGGTTTGAAAGAAGATAACTACTGTCACATCAACACCAAGAAAGACAAAGCATTTTGAGATATTTTTAGTTTCTTGCAAATTCATGTTCTATGACTCTCCCTGTCTAGTTTTTTCCATATTTTTGAGCTTTGGACTTGAAATGGTTAGAGTGGGATAAGGGGCACTCATATCATCTATTTTTTCYAGTGAAAAATTGACCCAAACTCGATAGGAACTATGCAAAAAATTAGGATTCCACTTCTATGTTGGGAACTTTTCTCATGTAAGTTTAACCTAAGAGTTTTTGGACAATTTAAAGACAACCCAAATCATGGTATTTCTAAAAAAAATGAACAAGAAAGGTGGAACTTTAACTCACCGAAAAGACTACCTTCATCGGAAATATAAATATTATTTCAAATACATGAATAATATTTTCTTCATCCTTCCATGTCCTTCATGAAAAGGAAGGAATAAATTAATTATGAAAAATGGGTAAGGTCTAAAACCACTTGAAAAACAACAATTATTTATTCATCTAAGAAATTGGGTAATTCTAATGATGCATGCATGGATCCTACCTTGCCCCTATTTTCTTTGCTTGCATATGTAGATTCAATTTCTATGTATTTTTTTGAAGATTTTAATTCTTATCATTCCTCCAAAGATTTTATTTATGTGCCTTACATGTACCCTCGAGTGAATAACCATTTAGATTTTCATACTAGGTAGATGATGAAAAGAACTAAGAGCAATATTTCATTGTTTCCATTTTAATTTTAAAAATACTAATTCATATAAATCATTCAAAAATGTGTTAAACCTAAAATATAAGTTTCGTTAGTTGAGGATGGAAACTCTAGTTGTTGTTGGGTTATTTTGTGTGTACTACAAGTTCTATAATGAGGTCCACTCTTCCATGTACTCTAGTGGAATTTTCTTATCTAAGATATTCATGTAATAGAGAGCATTTTTGTGAGTTCATATCACCCTAGTTACTATCTATATTTGTCTTAGTGAGTTAATAATTTGAAAACTCAATTTATTTTCAATAATAATTTTCCCATGAATCAAGTAGGAATTTTGCCACAGGTTATAGTTCTACTTCATTGATGGAAACTTCCACAATGGGATTTTTTACTCAAGGGTTTTTTCCATTTTAATATGGCCCAAATCACTAAAAATTCAAAAAAATAGATGGACGAAAATGGAACTATACCTCATTGGAAAATAAAACTAAAAACAATTATCTACTTATTAAATCACACCCTTTGTCTCTACTCACCCTTATATGAAAATTTATGCTTAATGAACACTTATAAGAAGGAAACCCACTTTATTACCACCATATGTTTTATGTATGAGTTTATAATAAAGAAAATCCTTAAGACTCTCATTTATTCCTTGCAACTCATTTTCTCATCCTTGTAACTACGCTAGCTCTATGCTTAACAAACACTTATAAGAAGGAAACCCATTATATTAACAAAATATGTTTATATATGATGTTATAAAAAATAAAGTCCTTCAAACTCCAATTTTCTCCTACTTGCAATGCCATGAGTGCTTACCAGCTTGTTCATCATGTTCCTTCCAAATTCTATACATAGGTATCGTATTTCTAAATCTATTTAACATCTACAACCTCACTTTTAATTTGATTTGTTCTTCCATAAAACAACCATCCATCCATTGGAGAAATCATCATTATGTTATTTCTTTAGATAGTAGAAGGATGTATAATCAAACACTCTATCAAACCACACCACATCATGTCTAGTGTGGGTACCATGGGGACAAATGGTGTATGCTTACATATTCTCAATAACAAGTAACCCCCCTTTTGAGCTAAGGTGAGAAATCTTGACCACAATTTGATCTCAATTCACATTTATTGCATAATTCTTCACATCCCACTTCCTTGGTATTGCACCCACATTGCACCTTACTAAGTATTTAAGGAATTCATACATGCATGAAATGGGATTTCAAGGAATTCATATGTGTTGGAAAGGATAACAATTCCACTTGGCATGTTTCATATACAAAAATAGTGAACCTAATATCAAATTTACTTATTAACTAGCAAATTCATGAAACATATTTATATGGATCATTTTATTTTATCGTTTATTCTTATGTATTATACAAACATTTATGTACGTTTTTTAGAATGTTCTTTTTATTCTTGTATGTTTTTCTTCTCTTAGAAGCTTCCTTCCTCCAGAAGTTAAAAAATTTCTTTGAAATAGACACTTCGAGGGTTTCCATTTTTATCCTCACCGTATCTCACACCATTACACATTGCATGATTAAGGCCCTACATCTAGTCTCCTTGAGGATTTCTACCTTGTACTCTTTACTATATCCATTCTCTTCAATATGCTTCGTATTTTTGAAGTTACACATTTGGATCAAGGCACACCCTCTCTTACTTGGTATATGATTCAAGGGAACCATAGCTTCTTGGAGCCATATTTCCTCAACTATAGCTAAAAAATGGGAATTTTGAAGTGTGCTATAAAAATTGAAGCTAGCTCTACAATATGAAGGGATGTTGAACCTATTTTAGCAAGTTTTTAGGGCCAAAAACCACTCAAAAAAGATGAAAATTGTAAAACTTAGTTTTTCCCCAAAGATGATAAATCTAGGATATGTTAAATATTTTTCAAAATTGACATTGATTGGCTTCAAAACTATAGTTTCCATCCTCAAATTGTTGATTCAATCTATGATATCTTGGAAAGGTAGCCAGAGGGGGGAATCAATGTATGAATTGGTAGATAATGATTCTCTTGAGTACATCCTTGTCAGCCATACTTAAAACTATGCTCGGATCATACAAGAAATGATAAGAGCCTTCCAAGAGAGTCTCCAACAAAATTTTACACAATCTAGATGAATATTTCAAGACACAACCTAAGCATACTGATTTTGGCGGCGTCATTGTTGGTGCTCTGATCAAATCCCCCTTGGCTGCTTTGTCTCTGATGTTGTCTCCCACTTGGCTCTTGCTATCACTGTCTCCCCACGCTATCTCTCTTGCTCTGATAAAATCCCCCTTGGACGCGGGTTCTCTCTTGCTTTGTCTCTGTCACAGGGTTTGTTGATTAAGGTTGGTTGTCATTGATGTCAACCCTTGAAGAAATACCCGTAGCACAAAGGTTTGGGTAATGGACCCAATAGTGTAGAGATTGTTGATTAAGGTTGGTTGTCATTGATGTCAACCCTTGAAGAAAGACCCGTAGCACAAAGGTTTGGGTAATGGACCCAATAGTGTTTGATGTAAATATGACTCATTATTGTTTTTTCATGGTTGATAAGAAGTAAATA
>ML796259.1:0-17298 GCA_009831015.1 Picea engelmannii | reverse complement strand
ACAACAATTTTTGCAAGGGAAATAACATTTACCATCACCCTTTTCACCCTCTTCAATTTTTTTCCCACCTCTAATGTTTTCTGACATTCTTCCCCACAGACATATACTGAAAAAAATACATGCTTTTTGTTCGCCAAGAAGACCGTCTTATACCATTTTTGAAGTGTCGTTATTAAAGCAAAAATGCTGCAACATCTGTAAAATGCAACATATTTATAGATTTTATAACATCACAATTCCGACAATCGTTGACCATGTCAAAGTTGACTTGGTCAAATACTAGGTGACTATTGGGATGGGGAAAACCTAGTTTCCATAACGTCGCAAGTGAGACAAATATTTTACCAACGTCGCAAGAGAGAAAAAAATGCAATGTCGTCGCAAGAGAGACGTCTTCCTACCTTTATCTCAAGAATGACCTATTTTTGTAGTACATCGCAATCTCGACATTATCAGGCAATATGGAGAATTTTTTTTTAAAATTTCCTCTATTTTTCGATAGTATGGCCAATTTTGTCCATAACGTCGAAATTTTTCCAATATGTACTAGTGTCCCTTCCACACTCGTAAATTGGATTTGAAAGGAAGTCTATTTGGTGTAATTTTAACCCTTTTTCGGACCAAGTAGACTAATTTCGAAAAAGGAATACTCTAGTCACTAGTCGCCAGAAGAGTTCTCCTAGGTATTGTTTTATACTTTTTCGGGCCTAGGGGACTAAATTTATGAAGAAAGGACATTCTTTGGAGTTAAGTTGTAATTGCATCTCATTCTCTTGCTTGCAGTATTGAGCTTATTGCTGGTTCCCTCTTTCGCATTATAAGCCTATTACCTCAATAGTTTGCATCATCAACCAAACAGAGCCTTATCTATATCCTTTACAACTTGACACCCTATACCTTATGAGGAAACATTCCCCCGAGTGTCCATATCCTACATGCACCTCCTTGCATTGAGCATAGGTATGTTCCACTGCTGGAACCAGTTTCTTAATCATGACACTCATTTCCTCCTCTGTATCATATCATTCATTTGTCTATGAAAAAACAAAAAAAGACGAGTGGGAAAATAATATTATCTCATGTTGTCAACAATCGTGCCGCCTTTGAACAAAGAACAAAATTTTGAGTCCACTTGTCATCTAAATTTTGGGTTAGCATGACCTTAGGAAGCTGAGCTCATTACTTAGAGTTTACTCCTCTGACTAATTACTATTCTAGTCCCTAAGTTTGATTGGTGCCTTCTACATCACAAAGTTTCATCATTGAGTATGTTGCTAGAGTCCTCCATGTGTCTCATGCTCTTGTTCAAAGGATGTCTATAAGCCCGTGTTGCCCATTTCTTAGAACTCTTGACTTTGCATGTCGACCATACCCTCAGTGTGTCTCAGAGTCAAATGAAGTTGTATTCATACCATTAACCTTGGTCCTACTTTCATTACGGGTAGGTAACCTTGAACCCAACAATCGACATCTCCTCATTGGTCGCTGACTGGGGGGTTTCTCTTGTGTTTGACGAAAATAAATATATTCGCACATTGGGATTTGTGTAGTGTCTTGAATGTCGTTAGCCTTATTGGTGGTTTCCTTGCCTTTGTCAGCAATTTTCATTATTGGCTACTATTCAAAGGGTCTTTTTCATGCACTGCTTGCGAAAGACACACATGGTTGTTGGTTCATGAATGTGTTCTTAGTCCGAGTTCCTCCAAATTATCAAGCTACTTCTTTGAACCTCATACTGACTGATGAGAGATGTGTTAATGCTATCCTTTCAACGGGTCTCCTTCCATCGACTTCAACTCATCTATTCTGGAAACAAGGCCTAGAGTCCTATGAGTATCTAGAGGCTTGCAGTCATCAGTGGCAAGTTCTCTCACCATCGACAGTTGGGAATACATCAATGTCTCATGATCAATGTATTCTTCAAGTGTTTGAACTCAACACCTCTATTCACACTTGTGAGAATGTACTCGGTGCCTTGATACCTACTTTCATTATCAGTAGGTTGTCTCGCATTTGTTAACGGTATACCTTAATGACTGGTAATCAAAAAAAGTCTCATTGTGTTCGACCTCAACTCCTTTATTCACATGATGTAGACATGCACCTTTGGCGAATCATGTAGAATACTTGAAGACATCATTTCATAGTCGCATCTTTCCTGAGCTGTTGCTATCATTCATTGGACCAGTAGCTATATAAATTCAATGATCATGGGAGACAGATTGTACTCCATCGTATACAGATATCTTTAGATTGATTTAGAGACTGGTTTTCACTGGGCCTTTTTCGTGACTAAGACAACCTATGGCATGTATCTACCTTTGTATTTCCTATTCGTGGCCATGAACAACTATTTGGTATATTTCCACATGGATCTACAATGTAATTCAAATTGGAATCCATGTGTACAAAGTCATTATGGATTGTAATATTCTTATGAGAAACTAGTTCATCCAGCTGGGTCCCCATTACTCCATTTGTGGGAATTATAATGTATTTCGACCATCACATATACTCCTCTAACCTCACACATTAGGGGGCATCTGTTATAGCAAGATTTTCCTCACCCCATGCAACTTTCTTAGAAGGCCTATTCAATTTCCCTATGCAGACTTAAACTCCCTTTTTGTAATTCCTAGAGATAAAAAACATATTTTCCACATATATGCACCCTAATAACTATACAACATGCATATACGTAGGTTACACCACTACAACCTACATACATCGGTTTTTGTGCCCAAAATTAAAAATGGTGTCAGGTTTCCATGTCACTTCATGAGATCCATGATCCTCGACCTTACATATACCAGAAACGTTCTGAATCATCCCTTTAGTTCCATTTGAAGGCTATAAATGGGCCATATCCAAGTTGTGGAAAGGAGATAGAAGAATTCAACTTTTGAGAGCAAAGTAACTCTGGAGAAATTGTTCACTTCATATTGAGTCTGCATCCATTTGTCCTTTTAAGTATGAACACATTGTTCAGCCCCCAAGCTCTTCCCTCTTTGATGGAGAACCTCATTGTCTCTGTTATATGAGCTTGTCTTTGGTGAGGCCCAAATGGAAGGGACTTAGTTTCTCGGTTCCGAGACATGCCGACACATAAGTCTGTCATTCATACACTTCTGTTGATCGTATTTTAATAGAAATACTATTTTCTCATCTAATTAATGTCTTGAAAATATTTGAATTTTTATTCCATGGGTATATTTGTTATGAATATTAATGGATTATGCTATTATATGTCCTAACTTTACATATTATCACCATATGCTTGCGTATCTTGGTTGTTGAGGACAATTTGTAGGTATATAGCTTTGAGTCGAGTGCTCAACGATGGTCTTCTTCCAACGTCCGAACAAGGTAGGCTCTTTATCTTGTCTTGTTAGCATCTTTGTTTATATAACATACTTGAGATTAGAGTTGATTTCTGCAGTGATTTTGTCTGTTGTGGTTTACCCCATGCCATAGAATGATTTTCCTCATAACAATCTCCCATACTTAAGCTTGACAAGTCGCATAGTGTATTTGAGCTGTTAATTGTTTGATATAGTGATATTTGATGCACATGCTTAGATAGCTTATTTATTGATTGGATCCACTTATCATGATGTTATGAATTGAGCTCCTTGGAGGACTTGTTCATTTGTCTTTGCATGACCTAGTTGGTGGAAATTTTTGGGAGAACAAGCCAAGATTGGACTTCCATGGGGCTACAGTCCCACAAGTTGGATGCCAAGGGCCCGCATGCTAGATGAGAGAGAGAGATGACTTGGATGGCCTTGATGATGACTTGGATGACCTAGCCCACCCATTTCTTGCCAAACAATTTTCCTAGGAGGGGAAAAATGTCCCACTTGTGTGCGTGACGTCATGATATTGGGGGCTAGGGCTTGGTGGTGAGGTGCCACTCATTTACACTTGGAATTTTTTAGGAGAAGAGGGTTTTCACCAAGATGCTTGACACATGGCCTTGGGAGGCATTTCCATACTTTTCCAACACCAACGACCTCTTCAAAGTGGCAAAAACATCCCCTAAAGGAGTGACATCATCCGAGATTAGGGTTTAATTTGTGAAAAAGATGAAATTTTAAGTGAATTGTTTAATATTATTGTGTTAAGGGATCAAGATTAGGGTTGTGTTGAGTGCTCAACACACCCTAAAATCCTTATGAAATTTTATCACTTTTTGGGTACCATTTGTTTCTTTTACTGTCTAAGTTGATTTCACTTTGGGGAATGGTTTATCTTTGTTTTGTTTTCATGAATCTTATCAATCAAGTAAGGTTTGTTTGAACTTATTAAACCTCGTTTCTAAAGGAACTTGACATCCAAACTAAGAATCTGAAGCTAACATTGCACCTAACGCGCTTATGTTCGACGTCAGGAAAATTCAAGCAAGTACAATGGCTACGCAGTTACAATAGTCATCGAGCATTGATGCACCATCGACATCGGCATAAGGTGGATTTGGTTGGCGTGAGTTATTCACCACGAGGTTTTAGGAGATAGTCGATCCCCATCGGCATCGACAAAATACGAGAGGAATAGACATTGACAAAAGCCATAAAGAAATCACCGATAGCCGATGACCGATGCAGTTGCTCGGGGTCGGGGAAAATCTAGAAGGGTTAAAACAATCGATTTTCCTACGATAAACATATCTCCGATCAATGATCCCCGATACACTTTCGACATCGAGACCTTTTCGATATATTCGATCCGAGAGCACTTAGGTAGGTTTATCGTCAATCGTCGATCCTTGATAATTTTCAGCCACGACAAGATAGGATCAGGTTTCAGAACGTACAGCTTAAAGAAAGTCCCAATTTTGATTAACACAAGTAAAAGAAGATTTCAGTCTCGAGTTCCACGTGTCTTTATCATATAAAGGGGTCGTACGACCTAGTTTCATCTCGAGTCATATTAAGGTTCCCTGGGTCCTAGTCACACCTCCTAGTCAGCTTTGCCACGTCAGCTCTGTACGGCAAGATCGATCGGCATCAAAGATTTTGCAAAAAGATATCAACAAAAAATGTTCAAAGCAGAATCCCAACCCTTGACTCGCCAACTGGACTAGCGAAACGATGGGATGTTTTGGCATAGGATATGATCAAAATCTGACATTTGATAGACCAGTTAATGATTCATCCCACATTTGTTGTTACCTCATGCACCAATTTAACAACAACAATTTGAAATCGCCGATAGGCCACGTTACAAACCGCACCCATGCCGTCAACCCACGAATGAATTTAATTTTAAACGTCTTTGAAGATCTGGTGACAGATTTAATAGAACTACACTCATAACCCGAATTGAATGGATGACGTGACAAGGTAAGTTCACCATGTTTAAATCTTTAGAGAGGTCTTGAACAATTTCATTATGCGCACAATTTTGAATTCCAGAGCATCGGAAGAAGCAAAGCAAGCATCTCGAGGTATTGATGATCCTTAGATTGTTAAAACCAAGTTAAACAAGATGCAAAGGTATGTGCTCAATTTTGTCAATTCGACAGTCGCGATTTAGATATGCATCTGATTTCTTACACAGTGTCTAAATTATGTTCTAACTTCAGGTAAAATGTCATCGAGAAATCCAACCACCAGACGCTCTCTGAGAGCACCCAAGTTAAAGGAAGATGAAACAGGTGAAGGTTCTTCTCCTAGTACATTGAGGCAGTTGGAGTACACTCCTAGGGTGGAGTCGGTCATAAAAACCTCAACAAAGAAAGATTTTGTCCAGCCTCCGATCTTCAGTGATACTGAAGCAAGCACCAGATACAAAGTAATGCTCCCATAGTGGGGGGACCTTTTCAACAAAAAAAATTGAAAGGAGTACCCAGAGTATATCCCACACAACGACCCAGATGTAAGGGCGCTTGATGACTAGGTGTTCCCAAACATTCGATGGTCATATTTGCACATGGTAGCGACCAGAACCTCGATTTCCCTTGCATAGAGGTTCTGAAGTGGCTAATCGACCATACAAATGCACATAAATTTTTAATCAATGATGAGAATGGTGAGTGTGTCAGATTTTTCCTCCCGACAGAAGTCCAGAAATACTACAAGCTCAGAGACCCAGAGGAGTGACTAAACACAGACTTCGTGGTGAAATTCTACGAATTCCATGACACCAGTTGGTTGATGGCATCATGCTGGAAGGAGGACAAGAAGTTTACCAACCGGAGCAATGGATGGTATGGGACGATTAACTTGAGGGAGCCATACATCTATTTGATGGCTCTCGTCTGTCGACTATATGGAGAGAAGGACTACTCCAATTTTTCGAAAGCATGGATGCCCTTGGCATACAAAGTGGCGATCTCTGGAATCAGATTCAACTGGGGAGCGATAATTTCCAAACAATTGAGCATCTGCATACATCAGGCTCAGATGTCGAAAGAAGGAGAAGCACCTGCTTTCCACATGGCCTTGTACCTGCTCGATATCATCTGTGCGAGAAATGTCTTCGCCGGCATGAATTTAAGCTGGCATGTTGCAAAGCTCCTGGTCCACGTTTATTTCAACATACTATGGGAGAACATGTATAAGAAATCTTACGTGCTCATCTGTGATGAATTCATTACTCGTATTCATTTTATTATATTTAAAAATGAATGCCCAATATTATCCGCAACAACCAAGAAAATGGTAGCGAGGGTAGGCCACTAGTATTTGGATGAACACTCAACCTATATCAGGGTGTTC
Organism: Picea engelmannii; assembly: GCA_009831015.1. NCBI lineage: Eukaryota > Viridiplantae > Streptophyta > Pinopsida > Pinales > Pinaceae > Picea > Picea engelmannii. The sequence continues at coordinate 10,579 of ML796259.1, read as the reverse complement.
GAGGCCACCGGAGCACTGCATCTACTCCCTGCTCACGTCTCATACCCGCTCATTGTAGGGGAATTATGCTATCAGACTATCTTGTAGGGCTGTAACGCCACACTAGTCAAGGACAAGAAGCGGGCCTTCATATCCTATGGTTTTCATGTGGGGTTTTATTTGGTAAAGGACACTACTCAAGCCAAAAAGGAAGGGCTGAGCCAACTTGAATTTAGGTTCCCGACAGGCCGATTTCGCAAGAATAACCCTAAAGGCTCGGTCTTCCAACATGCTTCACAGGTATCATCCTATTGGCCATACACTCATGATAAGTTTGAGGATGAAATTTTCATAGAGTGCACTCAGGACTGGGAAGAGGTAGTATAGAGGATGTCCAACCCAAATATGACCAGGTTCAAGGCCATGAGAATGGATGAACAGGTGGAGACAATAGAGTAGTAGGCTCAAGAAGCCCTCAGAGCCAAGGAAGAAATCAGAGCGACAGAGACCGCAGAGGCACAGAGAAGGGGATTTATCTTGCTAGAAGGGGATAGAGAATCATTGATCAATGGAAAAATGACCTTGATCTGGTAGAGATATCGAGGATTCCCGTTGATGACCCAATCAAAAGTAGAGGAGAGCCAAGTGGCCTAGAGCCGATACAACTTGAAGAAATCACCAGGCCATAAAGCCCTGAAGTTCCACCACCACATATCATATCACCAGGGGGAATTGCAACCCAGCCTGAGATAGAGAGGACATCAGGAAGGAAAAGTGTACCAAATCCCTTGTTCAAATTGATAACCATCTATGATTATGTGGAGAGTTCTTAGGTGTCCTTGGTGAATCCAATGTAGATTGCAAAGGAAAAAGAACTCGGGAGAGCATCTACTCTAGGTCCCGATGCTCCAATTCAGAGCCTTCCACAGATCGAGGATGAGGTCGAGAGTGCCTTAGACACTGATATACTTGACGTACTGGGAACCCCAATGGATAACTCAAGGGATGATATAAGATTAGGCAGATATGAAGAGGAAATTCCATAGCAAGAAATCATCATTTCGACAACTGATTACCAAGTAAGTACCAAACCTACCCCTGGTTCTTCAGTTTTGGTTGATACCTTACTAGATGATGAGAAAAAAATGAAAGTCGAACCCTTGGGACATATGGAAGAAGTTTAGGAACCCATTCTAGAATAGATACACACATTTGGGAGCCTGGGAAATACTCTAACTTGGGGAGAACAACAAATCCCCGAACCTGTTGATGAGGTCTTCGATATACAAGTAATCACCTATGACCGAAAGAGGAAAGCCATCATGAAGAGAACCACCAAGAAGAGGAGGCTTACATTGCATAGTTCGATTTTCATCACCACAGAGGAAAAAATGCTCAGCATAGAACACGTGAAGACGTCCTAGCTTATTGGCGCAGGGATGGATATCATAGATGCCACCTTGGATAGAGAAAGAAAAGATGAAAAGGAGTTGGTCGTTGCGCTTAAGGAGTTGGAGCATCTGTTCCATTTGGAAAAATACTATCAGGACTCCACACAGGCCACAGTGTTTTTGAGAAGTGAGTTTCAAGATGCCTATGAAAAATTCACGAATGAACGACACCTTTTCACTGCAGGTATAACTGACTTCCAAGAAGACACCCTTATGGTGTTAACAACCTACAAGGATGTGGAAAGGTGGTATGAGAAGGCTCACCAAGCAGTGGAAAGGATCGATTACATCAACGCAGTTCAAAAGGGCCAAAACATTGAAGAGAACGACATTCGGGTGCTGAGTGACAACAACATAGATTGGATCAGGAAAGCGACTAAATACTGGGTGAAAATGGCCCGGGAACCCCAACAGGAGATTCAGGAGAAATGGGTCGATTGTGAAAAGAGATGGGAAAATATTAATCGGGAGATGAAAGACATCGACCTCCCATAATTCGGCTCACCCAAGGACTTTGTCAACCTGCATGACATATTCAAGCAACATGTGAAACAAGACTGACATGGACTTCAAAGATAACAAAAGTGGCGAGCATGGCGCCAGGTTAGGTGATCCGAAAAGATCTTTTAAAGACAATGGTTGAGTTTTAAAACATGAGTTAATTTACCATTTAGGAATTGAATGAAAGAGGAAGAATTAAAGATGAAACATGGAATCCATAAAGCAATATACAGATATGGAAATAAGCATGAAGAAATAACAAACCATAAACAACAAAGTTGATAACGTAGTTAGACAATCTCGCCTACGTCTCTAAGCCTTTGTCTTAGTGGGTGAGGCTTTCTTATTTCTGTTCAAATCTTAAAAATTACATCATAACAGTGCCAAATGGCTTACAAATTGATCTGGTCGTGTTTTACCAGATTTCAAGAACCGTCACAACTGACAACACTGGAAACAGATGAATGAAGCTTCCAGAAATGGCCCGCAAAGTTGCTCTCCTCAAAAAATTCCCTTCATAAAAATGGCTTTGCCTCAACAATTATTCAACATTTTCCTATTCTAAACCTCCCTTCATGGCTTCAAGAACCTCTGGTTTATATAGGCTTGAATTTGGCAACAAACTTCCAACTTCCCCCCAAGATCTGGCCTCAAAAAGGGCCCTAGATCCTCCAAAAATGGACTAAATTTCCCAAAACTGGTTAAAAAATCTATTAAAATCATATAATAATGTTCAAAACCCACTAATTGGCAAAATATAAGGGCACAACCCCCTACACACGGGCCTCTGGTCTTATGGGCGCCCTCCATGTGGCCCCGGGCTGGCCGACGCGCTGGCCCCTCTATCCAATCCTGGCTCCTGGTCATGTGCATCGGCCATATGGCCGTGCTCTTATGCCTCCACGCACATAACTTGATAGACTAGCCCTTGGTTACACCATTGGTTAAGCACCTTGGTCGGTGGGCTAGCTCAACCAACCGGGCGCTAACCACACTTACCCGCGCCAATCATCAAAGGAATAGGTCATATTACAGGGTCACATGCAACAGTCGTTTGGTAAGCGCCAGGGGTTATACCCATTGGAACTCCCATGCCACAAGTATTAAGGACTCATGGTATGGGAATATGCATAAATTAATGTGTCGGGGTTGGGGGCTAGGCACCAACCCTATTCTCCGCCGACGTGACTACCATTCACATTCAAATACAATGTTGCGACTATGGTTAACAAGAACCCCTGTGGGCGGACTAGTAGCCCGTCCCTGCCAAGTCACTCGCCACCTGGACAAGAGGTCATGGGTTCAACTCCCTGGGAGTCCATACCATTTTTAAAACCTTCGACCAATAGAGGGGTGCCACATGGCAACCCAAGAATGGGCCACATGGCACCATACCATTCACTCAAATATATGCCACATGTCAGAGTCTGATTCGACCACCTGTCCACCATCTCTGCCCAGTCAACATGCCTCTGTAATTTCCATGATACTGTATGGCCATACGACCTGTACAGTCAGCTTCCACATTAGCACTGTACAGACTGTACAGAATGTACAGTCAACATTGTTTTTTGCCTGTTTGGCTAAACGAACATACCACGATATCTTTCGCATACGGTGTCCGTTTGAGCCTGTTCAAGTTGCATTGGGTTCATATCGATGAGGCCTACACACACGTCCATTTTGAAGAGAGTACGAGCACTTTGATTTTTAGGCCTTCTTGGATCTATTTTGATTCCTGGATCCATTCTGGATCATCAGGCACAACAGTTCATGGAGCGTCCGATCAAGTCTTGAGCAGTTTTGTAGCGGTTAAGTGTCAAAATAGTCAAGTATCGAGCATGATCAGTAGAAGTAAAATAAATCCTTTCAGCCCCGATGGAATAACATAGGTTCCCATATGCCAACACATGCGAGGAAATCTTCATCAAATGGTCAGAGTAAGAGAAGAGTCATCCACTTCAGTGAAACTATTTGATGATTCTTAGAAGATAGAGAGATGGAAGCACCATGTGGCGATATTTTGTTTTACTTAGCTTCCACTTTTGATATCTATTTTTAGTTAATGACTCGTTATAAATAAGAGGATTGACCTTTATTAAAGGTCGATGGTTTTTGCAAAGACCGTCATTTTTGGAATTGTAAAGAACTATTTCCGAACTACCTTAATTGAGAAGTCTTGTTTAGGACCAGAGACAAACTTTTGTTTTTCATCAAAGGCGCGTGTGATTGGATTTGAGGAGGAATTAATTCAAACTTTATTTCATGAATGGATGTTGTAATGAGTAAGAGTCTCTGAATCTATTGATAAGTTAGTTGTTTCAATATTTTTGTAGTTTTTGTCTCTAATGATGAAAGCAAATCGTGTGTTAATGTGTGATTAACGCTAGAGCTAAGGAAACTATTTTTCTGTCCATCATTTTATTGCATGTATGTTTTCTTTCGATAATCGTATCTCAGTCAATAATTGAAATACCAACAAGTTAATGTATTAGTACTAGGCTTGTCACATGTGTGAAAATCTTTGTCTGCATGCCTTAGCACAACGGGTTATTCCAAGCTCAACCTTCTCCAGTAGTTAAGATTCCCCCTTTTACCAGCTAGTTTATACCAGCACACATCTTTTAATCAGACCTATCTAACAAAAGAAAAGACAAAAATAGAACATTTAAACTGAAGGAGGAGATTTCACAAGAAGATATCCTGTCAATCACTACATAAAGCCCATCGATTATTTGGCCGGATTGAAAGATCTGGAGAACCATTCCACTATCAAACATTGCAGAGTCTAATTGGGCCTCAGTGGTGGGTTTGGTTCCTGTTGTTGAGTTAAAGGGATTTAGGACCCCTATTCAAAAGGAAGAACATCTATTCCCTGAAATAACTTACGCTCTTCCTCACGAGGATTTGAACCAGTTTAGAAGAATCACAAGAGCTTATGCTCGACAAATTGGATCATTACCCTTAGCTCTACTACTTCCTCATAGAAAACAAGTAAGTAGACCAGTAGTCGACACCCCCGACCAGGTTTTTGTTCACACAGTAGAAGACCTGATAGATTTTTCCCTCATCGATATCGAACATCCCCTTAATCTGATCCCTGAAACACCAGCTGGCAACTACTCTGATCCCAACGATTTCGAATCTGATGAGGAAGGGTTTAAATCAAATTGCTCAGCTTCGAAGTCGGACGACATGGAGGATAAAATTGATCATAGTGAAGAGAGGGGAAACCCACCTCAAAATAATCAACCATGGTTGGCTAGAGATGCTCTGGCAATACCCAGATGGGTACATAAGCTCCCTCGACATCCAAAAAAGTTACTTCCCAAGTTCGACCCTGAAATCTATGGATTGCATGAAGACCACATTAAAAAGTTCATACTGGCTATTAGATTGATGAATGTCCAACATGAGGATGTAGTATGCATGAGTTTTCCCTATACCTTTGAGAATTCATCCTCAACATGGTATTTTAACTTGCCTGTAGGGTCCATAACTAGTTGGAAAAAGTTTCAAAAGGATTTTTTAAACAAATTTGTAGAAGAAACTACTACGAGAGATTTAATGGTTGAATTGTTCACCTCCACCATGAGTTCAAAAGAAAAGGTTAAAGACTTCAATCAATGATTCACCACTATCCTGAACAAGTTTCAACCCGAAGCTAAACCCACTCAGGAGTTGCAAATCGAAGTATATGCTAATGCTCTATTCTATTTCCATGTTTGCAAAAAGGGATGCCAAGCATTTCCTAGATGAAAATTTTGAGGAAGCCAAAACAATTGAATTCCAAATGAAGGGATGTAAGGAGGGCCAGGTATCACTAGTTAAGAAGGAATCTCAACCTCCACCCAGAAGATGACTCTTGTTGACTAGACCCGGACGGGTACATAAGCTCCCTCGACATCCAAAAAAGTTACTTCCCAAGTTCGACCCTGAAATCTATGGATTGCATGAATACCACATTAAACAGTTCATACTGGCTATTAGATTGATGAATGTCCAACATGAGGATGTAGTATGCATGAGTTTTCCCTATACCTTTGAGAATTCATCCTCAACATGGTATTTTAACTTGCCAGTAGGGTCCATAACTATCTGGACGAAGTTTCAAAAGGATTTTTTAAACAAATTTGTAGAAGAAACTACTACGAGAGATTTAATGGTTGAACTATTCACCTCTACCACGAGTTCAAAAGAAAAGGTTAAAGACTTCAATCAATGATTCACCACTATCCTGAACAAGTTTCAACCCAAAGCTAAACCCACTCAGGAGTTGCAAATCGAAGTATACGCTAATGCTCTATTCTATTTCCATGTTTGCAAAAAGGGATGCCAAGCATACCCTAGATGAAAGCCAAAACAATTGAATTCCAAATGAAGGGATGTAAGGAGGGCCATGTATCACTAGTTAAGAAGGAATCTCAACCTCCACCCAGAAGAGGACTCTTGTTGAATTTCAAGGAAGCCAAAACAATTGAATTCCAAATGAAGGGATGTAAGGAGGGCCAGGTATCACTAGTTAAGAAGGAATCTCAACCTCCACCCAGGAGAGGACTCTTGTTGACTAGACCCCCATGGAAACAAATAGAACAAGGTCTCGAAAAGGGAAGTGGAGACATAGAAGACCTACAATGGATGATAAATAAGTTGTCAAATGAAATCGTTGACATGAAGAGAAGTGTAGGGGAAGAAAACCAAGGCCAAAGGCCCTATAAAACCCTTTTTAAAATAAACCCACCATTCAAATTAATTGAACCTCCCCCAACCAACTTAAACATCGACTTGGGCAATGTAGCATCCAACTCTTTTTGTACCTATCATCCAATTATGAAAGAGACTGCCCACAATGGGTGCATGCCATGAATTTGATGGCCAATTGGTTTCTAGATGAAGTTTCCCTTACCGAACAATCAAGCGGCTCAATGATGAATATTTCTGATCAGGAGGAATTTGACCCACCAGAAGAAACGACCATGTTGTTGTGGGATCCTGACTTACCAATGCCTTTCGATGATATATTTGAGGTTCATGAACCACCCGCTGAGGTTTTGGTTGTGCAAACGTGAAGTAGGGGTCAGTCGATCTCGAATGACCTTACCATTTCCCAAACCTTGAGAGGAAAACAAACCGCCAATCACCTGAAAACACCTTTTGTCTCCCAAAAAAATCCTATAAACATCCATACATGAGAATCACCCAAGCTAGACTACAACATAGTAGAAGATTTAAAAAGATTGAAGGCAAACGTATCAGTCATGGATATGTGTAGAATCCCCCAACAAAAGGATTTTCTGCTACAAGCCTTGAAGTCAGTAGAAACCCCTATAACAAGCATTGACCAAGGGGAAAACCCAACTCCCAGAGACCTAAAAAATAAACCAAATGTGAATGCTTGCTCTGTAGATAAAAAAGGAAAGCCTTTTGTCCCACTGTTCTTCTTAACGTTTGAAGTCTTCAACAAAAACCTCCATAATTGTTTAGTTGACTCAAGGGAATTCTCTAATGTCATGCCATTATCTATCTATAAGAAATTAAATGCAGTCCCTCTCAAAAGTGATAAACGTGTTATACAACTAGACATAACTCAGGTGAAATTAATTGGAGAACTCAAGGATGTCATGATCAGAATGGCCACAGACCCAAAATTTGCTCAAGTAATTGACATCATTGTAGTAGATATACCAGAAGCTTATGGATTTCTACTTAGCCGAGATTGGTCCGAGAAGTTGAATGGATACTTTAGCATGGAATGGGCTTACCTCTGGTTTCCATTAAAGGTATACACAAACATGATTAGTATCATTAGGGAAAGGTATCTCAAACATACTGTTACTGATTTAGAATCACTCAATGAACCCTCGTTGGCAGATTTCCCCGTGCTAGGCAATTACTCCTGCGATTATGATTTCAGAAATTTCTCCACTCTCTCATCTAATGTACCTCTTACTCAAAACTTCGAAATGAACTTTCAAGTAAATCTACTGGTAACTGTGGAAGGAACCCTCTTCTGTCAAGAACCTCTGTTGGAAACCACAAAGAAAATAGGTGGAGAGGAGGAAGTTAGTAGGCAAGGAGAAGCTAATGATTTTCGCTCACAAGTTTGGACCTTGTACTTTGATGGGTCTAAATTGCAAGAAGGGTCAGGAGTGGGATGTATCCTCATTGATTCGAAGGGGAAACAAAATTTCCTATCCTGCAGACTAGAATTTGAATGCACTAATAATACTGTCGATTATGAAGCTTTAGTGCAAGGACTACAGAAATCCATAGACTTAAACGTTAAAGGGCTAAAAATTTTCGGGGACTATGAAATTATTGTTAGGCAAGTAAAGAATACTATACATTGCAAATCTTCCCACCTGAGAAATTACCAACAAGAAGTGCACAAACTAATAGAACATTTTGAGGCCTTCAATATAACAATGATTCCCGGGACAAAGAATACTATTGTTGATTCCCTGGCTATTGCTACCTCGAGGCTATCCCGTTTAGAAGACTATGAAGCCTCACGGTTCACTGTGGAATTGCTCTACAAACCATCAGTGCCCAACAATATTTTTAATTGGAAGGTCTTTGAAGGAGATGAAGAGATCATAAACTTCTTAACCAATCAGGAAAATTTTAAAGAACTGGGTATTGACAATGAATTTTTCCAAGATAAACTAGTATAATCCAACCCACATGAACAAAGAGGTGAAACATATCACTCTAGTAGCAAACCAAATATTCACACGATACCGAAAGGAGTAGCCAATTTGGAGAATCTCTTTGAATTAAGGGAAAGATTTAAAGGGTCAACAAACACAAAGACATGAAGCTTCTGTCCCATGTACGAGACTATAAATATAGGAACCCTGAAAAACCATAAGAATATAAACCTAGGCAAGACAGTGTCTAAAGAAGAAAGGAAAGCCTATCTCAATTTTTTTAGAGAATATCAAGATTTTTTTGCATGGTCCTACCGTGATATGAAAACTTATGACACTCGCATTATCCAGAGGGTTAATTAATGTAGGGGAAACCTTCTAGAGGGCCATGGATGTGGATTTTCAAAGACTAATCAACAAGTGTGTAGTAGTTTATTTGGACGACGTGGCTGTGTATTCAAAGAATAGAGAAGATCACATCCAACATCTAACCCATATTTTCGAAAGGTGTAGAAAATACAATATATCTTTAAACCCTAAGAAAACTATCTTTGGTGTCGAGGAAGAGAAATTACTAGGTCATATTATATCTCAAGAAGGAACTCACAAAGATTCCGAACGAATTGAGGCAATAGCTCAACTTCCCTTACCCCACAACAAAAAGGCTATGCAATCCTTCTTTGGGAAAATCAACTTTGTGAGGAAGTTCACCCCCAATTTCACTGAAACTATCAAAACCTTACAAAAAATGATCCACAAAGACGTTGAATTTAATGGGATGACGAACGAAAAAGTACTTTCAGCAACATTAAGACTGCAATATCTCAAGCTCCAATGTTGCGAAGTCCCGACTTTGGCAAAGATTTTTTCCTCTATACTTTTGCCTCTGACCAATCTTTAGTTGCAATATTGACTTATAAGGATGATGAAAACAATGAGTCATCGGTCTCATTTATGAGCACTAATATCCAATGGGCCAAACTAAATTACCCTGCTATAGACAAACATGCTTATGTGGTGTACAGAGCAGTAAAACATTTCAGATCTTACATCCTGAAAAATCACACCAAAGTCATTGTGCCTCATCCTGCAGTCTGATCCCTATTCACTCAACAGGAGATGGAGGAGAGAAGAGGAAACTGGATGGAAGTGGTCCAATAGTTTGATCTAGATATAAAACCTGCCAAACTGGTTAAGGGACATGGATTGTGTAAACTGGCCGATGAAGCCCAAGACCAAGTAAATGAAGACTCTAGGTGGGAGAATGAAATGGCATTATGGTGTAGTGAAGATTTATATGTTCCCCCAGGGCAAGAGTCATGGTATGGGAAACTAACTTATCTCCTTCATCATGGGACTTGCCCATAAAACCTAAACCCTAAGGAAAGGAGAGCTCTCAGACTAAAATTGACACAATATCGCTTGATAAATTCAGTGCTCTTCCGTGTGAATTATGATGGGGTACTTTTGAGATGTCTTGAACGTGAAGACGTAGACAAGGTTCTAAAGAAGCTCCACAATGGTCCTGCAGCTGGACACTTTGCTGGGAATACCACTGCTCACAAGATACTAAGAGCTGGCTATTACTAGCCTACTCTGTTTAGGGATGCTCATACATATGCTAGAAACTGTAAAACTTGTCAAATAAGTGCAAGTAGGGAAAAGAGAGCAGTTGTCCCACTCCAACCAGTGGCCATATCCAGGCCATTCGAGCAATGGGGGTTAGACATCATAGGGGAAATTACACCGAGTTCTTCAAAACAACATAGATACATACTGACTGCTATGGACCATTTCACGAAATGGGAAGAGGCCATCCCTCTGACTCACGTAAACGGAAAGGTGGTAATCCAATTCATAGAAAAACAACTAATTACAAGGTTCGTTATGCCTTATGTTGTTGTTTTTTACAATGCCACATACTTTTCTTCCACCCTATTAACAAAGTTTTCTCTAGACAAATAAATCATAATCAAATACTCTGGAAATTACTACCCA